>JAZGTI010017595.1:0-12115 GCA_036877585.1 Botia kubotai | reverse complement strand
TTTTGTTTGTCACCATCTCTATTTTTGTCTATATCTGATTAATAATGAATACAGACCTGCTTTCTACCATGTAACAGATACTATATTTTATAGACTTGATGTAGGTGATGGCACATTGACAAGATTAATTTATGCACTTCATTAATTGCTGTCCAATTACACCCATGTCTAGCTTAACACGTCTCAAATTGAAGAGTACATGGCCTTCTCTGTGGCATTAGTTCTTTAATTATATGTCAATAAAAGTGCAGAAGTCACATGACCCAGCTCAGCAGGAGAGCAGAGGTGATGGATGATGAATGATCTCAATGGGAGAAGATTAGAACGGTACACACACAAGCACATATACACTGGCATTCATATATGGGTGTTGCTTTTATTCACAGGCACTTTTGGCCCTTTGGACTTTTTGAAAATATATTATGCATTACAACATTACATTACAAATGCAGCTAAGGGACTGCCATATTTGGGTAAAATAGATATAAATTTTTCCAAATTAATATTAAAAATGGATTTTTTTAGTTACTGTGTAGATTATCAGTTTTTTTACATATAATTAGTACATTGAAACATAGTACATTACACTGAAAATTAGTAAAACATTTTTAATACATTTTTAAAGCAACCTCTACATAACACCATTAAAAAACTATTAAAAATATATATGTGCTCTTCATGATCAAACCTCAATCTCAGTGAACTGCAATATTTTAAGGTTAAGCTTGTTTTACTTGCTTTTAATTATTATCTACACACTTTTAGTCTTACACTCTTACACTTTTTGCATGAATCTGGCAGTATTAAGCACACATCCGTCCCAGATGCCCATTCTGTCTCATAGCTGAACCCTTTCTCCTCAGGCTCTGATCTTAATAGCAATCCTGTCCACTGAGAACTTCTCCCAGACTGAATTCTCCAAAACAGCAGTGCATTCAGGATTCAATACCAACCTTTCCCACCAGCTCTCAGAATGGAGCTGCCATCTTGTCAAGACCCCCAAAATGAGCATCCAACCAAAAGCGCAGACCTCAGTGGAGCTCAACAAATAGACTAGTCCTGCAGTGTTATAAGATGGAGTTTCTCTCTCCATCTTGTAAGGAGAACAAGTCAGCTGCAGTGAAGTGACAATGAAGCTAAAAACCACTGCTATTTAGAAACATTATCTTCAGATGAGATTATTTAGTCTTGTTTCATTTTCACCTCTGAGGTGGTGAAGGTCATTCTGTTGATAATGAGTTGGTAAGCTTTGTAATGAGGAGTATTCACAAACTGTGATTATTCTATTCATGCTAAGCTCTGTTAGCGACACATGCGTTCCATTTATTACAATAGTCTTGTTAGCGTTCGTTCTTTGCTACCTTCCAGCGCTTACACCTTTGACAGTCAAACAATAGCACATAATGAATATTCCGTTTTTTGCTCAATTACAAACTTTGTTTTTCAGTGGAATGTTTTGAAAATAAAAAGGGGTGTTTTGGAAAGGAATATTTTGGAAAATAAACAGATTCCATAATGGAATTACTTCGGGAATGAATTATTTTACATTTCTAAATCCTTGCTTTAGACAAATGGCATCGTTATAAAGGGCCGCTCCTAAAATTCTCATCACCGAGACCCCTCTGACAAATTCAATGCACACACTGCCAAATGGATTGAAATCACACGCCTACAATATTGTTGCCTTGAGCAACTGATATAACTATATCAATGTTCCATAGTTTTAAGATGTCTCATAAGATTAGAAAACATAAGATTAGATGTCTCTCAGACTTTCCAGCATCAGCACAACACAGATTAAAAAGCAAAGTTGTCTATTTATTGTACCTATAATGGTGTGCTATGTAAATGTGAGGAGTGATGAAATCTATGATGCAGTGTGCAGCACCCTGTGAAGACAGCATGATGATGTACTAAATGATGTACGGCAGCGAATGTTAAAACGCATTACTGGACGATCCAGGCCCACCACCCACATTCATTACATCTCCAGGAAAATAATGGAAGCAATTTGCTGTTCCCCAAGAGCATCTACCAAAACATGCCCATCTCTTTTCCAAATTTGTCATGCGTTTATTTGTTGCGGCTGCGAATTACACATATTTCTCTTCATAATGCGCCCGGAGCCCGCTTGGCAAATATGCAAAATTATGAAGAGCGCATCTTTTTACCGAATCGCTCGCATGATACTGATGCCGTCACCTTAGACCCACCAGGAGACGGCTGCGGAAACAGTAGATTTGACGTGTGAATTCCGGGGAAGATTTTAAATTATTCGCTCTGCCATACCAGAACGATTTTTCATTTTCTACTGGTTAAATATTTACTTTGATAGCAGCAAGTGCACATATATTCACAAGTCACATAATCAACAAATCATACAAAGTGGATAGCCGCTTTCTCCAATATTCCTTGTGAAAGTAATTAGTCCCTAATTCCCCTCGGGTGGTGATAGAGGAAGCATATAAATGACAGCCTATGAGACTTCACCGTAGATTGTTGTCACTTAAGAAATAATAGATTTTCCCAGATCAGAAGAGGGATGAATATTTATAGGGTGAGGAATTTATTAAAAGCCACTTTATATTCTTCTTTTTGCTTGATTGGCTCGAGTGTGTGAGGCTGCGTTGATCTTAAAGCGTACACTGTGACTGAATTAATGGACTCATATTAGAAAAAATATCTATGGTAAGAAAAAGCCAAGACAGAAAATGTGACAGTGATTGCAAATCATTTACATTTTTGTGAATTAAAATGTATTTTCCATGAGGGTAAAGTTACTGTGGATGGGGTTAGCAGGCAGAACAAAAACTGAACAAAACAGAAAGTTAATAAAGTATATTTGCCGAAGGGAAAACAAAGCATCTACATTAAACAAAAATCTTAATAAACTCAAGAGCCCCTTTATAAGGTACATAATAATAATGGGCAGGGCTCAGAACAGTTTGAATTGGTTGAAACACAAATTCTCCATTACATACAACATCCCTTGGAGATTCTGGTCCATGTTGACATTATTGCATCATAGTTTATTGCATCACACAGTTGCTGCAGAATTGTTGACTGCAAAGTCATGCTGTGAAACTGCCTCCACATCTCAAAGGTGTTTTATATATTGGACTGAGAGCTGGTGACTCCAGAGGCCATTTCGAGTACACTTCACTGATTGTCATATTTGTGGAACCAGCATGAATTGATGTGTGCTCTGTAACGTGTGTTACCCTGCTGCCAGTACCCATTAGAAGATGGGTAGCCTGTGAGAAGCACATGGCAAGCAACAACACTCAGGTAGCCTGTGGCATCTAATGCTCAATTAAGGTATTAAGGAGTCTAATGCGTGCCAAAAATGTTCCTACGCCATTGCATCACCACCAGCCCGATCCTGAACTTCAGCCAAACCAGGACAGGACAGATCCATGAATTTATGTTGTTTACACCAAATTCTGACTGACTATCAGCATGATACAGTTGAAATCTAGATTTGTCAAAACAGGTAATATTTTCACATGAGCTTCTGTCTATTTTTAGTAAGCCTGGCCTCACTATATCCTCAGTGTGCTATTCTTAGCTGACTAGAGTTGAACCCAGAGTGGTCTTCGGCTGTCACTGCCCATTCACATGAAGGTTCTAAAGAGTTCTTCTACATAAAACTATGCAAATTGGATTTATTGTCATCTTCCTGTCAGCCAGAACCATTCTGACCCCTGTCCTCTGACCTCTCTCGTCAACAACGTCTTTTCATCCTGGACATTTTGGGGGATTTTTGTCTCTGTAAACTGCAGAGACCGTGTTAAAATTCCAGGAGATAAGCAGTTTCTGAGATATTCAAAGATCCCTGTCTGGCACCAACAGTCATTCTACGGTCAATGCCACTTTGATCACACTTCATCCCCATTCTGATGTTTGGCTTGAACAATATAAAAATCTCTTGACCATAGCTATGTCCAAACTCAGAAAAATGCTGCCTTCACAGGAGGCACACAGAGACAGTAAGGCGTGTTAAATCCAGTGTTTGCCTAACATCCTGTCTACCAAGATATCTTAATTTGCTGTGTTTCTGAAAGCATTATAGATGTGTCCTTCACTGTCTGCGATATCCCATTATCCTGTGTGCAGTTCAACTCGGTGCAAAACTGTCATTTTTATCAATGAAAATGGATACCATTTTGACAAAACAATAAGCATTAATGTCATTACATATTAGTTTTGTTATTTCAAAATTTCAACATTTTAATTAGACATTAGACATGAGGTGCATTGGACCTTTCCCTTAGCCTAACTGAATAACTGTCTTTGGTTTCAGAGACATGTCTGCATGTTCTTACGTATTAAAAGAGTTGCTGCAACATGATTGGCTCATTAGATATTTGCATTTCCAGGCAGGTGTATGTTATAAAGTGGCCACTGAATGTAGTTTGACAAATATTATGTAAGTTGAAGCCAAAGCCTATGAATGAGAGTGTCAGTGTGAGGTCTGATTGATTTGATTAATCTCCTAATGCTTTACAATCCACCCCCAGCATCACACACGGTAATGTCCACCACTTTCATAAGCCAAACAGAGTAATACCACTCTCATTTCTTTATCAGATATATTAGATTTTAGAACACTTAAATGCACACATCAGACGGCCCCTTAAATAAAGATGAATGGCTACAATCAAACCATCAGTTTGCATGGTTTGATTGCAATCAGTTAGAATCAGGATCAATGCAAGTGTCAAAAGGGCAAAAGCTGAAAAGTTATTTATGTGTGTCATTGTTGTTACAATGTTAATGCTGTAGCTAAGAATGGCTAAGAAGCATTCCTGTCCTAAGAGGCATTATTTCAGAAGGACACAATTCTAGACATTTGAATGTACTTCAGAATCACATGTTATTACATCAGATCTGTGGCCACACATTACAGTGAAAACTCATTACTGTTTTTGAAAGACCACCTTTAGTTTCGATTACTAATCAAATCAAAACTTACCATTTGAAACAATTATACTTCAATTTTAACGTTATGAACAATTATCAACTCCTGATATTTTTACATCAGCTAGTTCTATAGGCCACCATGACATCTAAGTCACTCCCTCACTAAACCCTAATTAACAAAGAATTAAACCAATTAGATTACAAGATTCGTTATTTATTACATTAGGAAGCCATTGATTCAGTATCGGCCAGGTATACTTACACTATTACCCACAAGTCATTGCAAAAGGAGTTTAGTTATGCTACATTGAATTAACAAATAAGTGATGGTACATTGAATAAATTAAATTATAATGTAAGTTATAAAAAAAAATGAAAAGGAAAATGCAATTTGTGAAAAATTGAAATGCAAAAAGGAGTTAATTTGATGTGTGCTTGATAATAATTACAATGTGCGTTTAGGCAACAACAGTCACTTCTCTTAAGCGCTAGTATGTCCCAGTAGTTGCAAACAAATATAAATACCTTCCTATCACAAAAAGAGTACATACTTTTAGTGTATAGGGTAGGCAGGCAAATTGGGACACATAAGAGTCTGACTTCTGTATCGATGAACCGCTGCACAGAGACAAACAGAAAACAGGCCTGTTATTTTCAAAGACCACCTTTAGCTCTGACATGTCATCGAGATATGAAGGAATCACAACAGGACAGGAAATTCTGTTCAGCCCTTACTGTGCTCTGTACATCTAACAGTGTGTGTCTGCTCACTCTATAGTTTTACATGATGTGTGAGGTTCAGCTAAGGTGGATGTGCTGGGGAAGTTTCAAGCCCCTGTAGACCAGAAGAAACACTACAGCAGCACTCAGGAATGTTTGATAAGGGCTTTAGTCTGTCTACTGTATCTCCTCTTGTTATTCATCTATCAGTTCTGAATCCGGGAATGAATCTCAAACACTATACAGACTGACAGTTGAATATGCGGTGCTTATAGGCCGGTATTTTAGCAGGAAACACTGCAATACCCCGAGGGAAAAGGTATTGCTTGGAGGTGCTCTTCATAGCTCAGGAGAAAGAATATTCAGTTTTGTCTCAGATGTTTCTCCTAAAAATCTTTAGGAGAAATGAAACTTCTTGTACAAATAAGAGTTTCGAGTCATAAAACCAATGTGATGGCATAGCAAATAATTGGGCTAATTTGACCTTTAAGACTTTTATTAGAATTATTTGACATATTAAACAGATTTTGGTTACAATTTACAGGGTTTTGGTTAAAGTCGTATTCATAACTGAATTAAATGAAATTATTGGGATCTTTTCCTCAGGAGAAACATCTGCAAATAATCCATTTTCTACGTGATCTAAAAGAAATCATTTTCTTTTCCATAGGCACATAAATATTACTATCATGGATTGAGCAGTCTTTGCTGCGAAAACACACAGTTTTTTTAATCATTTCAAAATAACTGTAATTGTACCTTTTCATGTATACCTGATACTATTCAACCATCTTGACAGCTCTAATAATATGTACAGTACACACAGTATATTTACTGTATGAGTGACAGCAGGAATGTAGAAGGTTATCTTTTTATTTATAATCTGGTAAAGACCCATGACATCTTTTATATACTAATATAACTGCTCATTCTGCTTTGTATGTGTTTTGCGATAAATGCGTTTCCCTCCAAACTGTCTACTTTCAGACCAAACGAATGTCCTCTCGGAAATTCAGTAATTGAAAATCTATGGCAGAGTTCATTCAACAACACAGCTGAAACAATTGTAAAGTTTTAGCTTAATGTACTATCAAATAACACCATTAAATTCCTTGTTAAGGTGATTTGAATAGTTTTTAACACTTTTTCAACAGACAAAATACAAGAACATAAATTTTTATAACAATACAATGAAGTCCGGTGCCCTACAAGATCATGTTTATAAAGCAGCGTTTGTAGTATCTCTATCTAAACTGTGGTATGTTACCACTGTTAAAGGTTAAACAGAAAGAAAGCCATACACAACATTTAGATTTAACACTGTGTGGGTAGTGTCAAAGTATTCAAACGTTACGGTCAAAATGAAAAGATTTCTGACAGTGATTGTGATTCTCTGGGATACAGCAGGGAGAAGTCAGACAGCACAAAGTCCTTCTTAATTATAGACAAGCTAAAGCCTTATGTAAGATTTATTTATTCTGTCTTAATTATTATCTCCCACACTATAAGGAACCATAATCTGTCACTTCTTAATATGGCCTCCCACACAGCCGGCCCAGAGTAATAGTGAGGTTTTTATACACTGTGTGATTATAGAAATAGGCGCTGATAAAATAATTTTCTTAAACCACACACAGTAGTTAAGCTCAAAACCTCATCAATAATTTAAACAAGCTAATCAAGGTGTTGTTTAAGTGTATATGAACCCTACACGCAGGTATCTACGAGAAACTAAAGGCAGTACTATTTATATCAGTTATGGGGCCTTTATCTTATATTAATGCTGATACATATACTATTATATAATTACTATTAATACGTTTTATATTTAATATAAAAAGATTATTATGAATGACTCATCAGGGAGGATAAATTCTGTTGATTTTTCAGTCTTTTAAAGGTCGACTGATCATGTGAGATTTATTAGCATTGTACTTACAATTACTCTAGGACCAGCGCGGCTATTGTTTGCCATGACAGCCAAATGTGTTTAACCTCAGGTTTATGTGCATTAAAATAAAGCATAACTGCGTGCCAAATTGGCCTGATTAATAAAAACACATTAATTAACAACACCAGGGAAAATCATGTAATGTGGTTTGTTGTAGAATCAAATGTCAAATTACAATGGCAGACACCTGTTCTGCGGATAAAAAATAACTAGCGTTTACTGTAACCTTTGCTTTAACACTGCTGTCCAAACACACAGTATAAGACTGACGTTTCTCAACCTAAGCACATTTACCGACGCCAAGGTGCACCAAGATGAAAGTAGTGTGTGCTTGGCTTAATTTCACTCCCAACCGATATTAATCCCCTCCCAGTCACACAGCACAGGTATTTAAAAACTCATCCCAACATCTGCCAGTAACTATACTTCAGTCAAGCTCTTTAGCACCACCACAGGGAAGATCTGTAACTACACCATCGCCTCTCCAGCGCGCTTCAACCGCCCCCCACCATGGCAACATCGAAGTGATGACGGACACAATTTCCTTTGAAATTAATGAATGGCAAATAATTACTCTACATACAGACAGCTGCAGGTGGAGAACAGGAAGACAGGAAAGAAATATGATGAGACACAGATACCCCCAGCAGGGCAGAGGAGGGCAGGGATGAGAAAGACATGGAGGAACTCTTTCATGGCCTGCAGGGACTCAGATATGTGTCTGCTGTGACTGAGCACCGTGCGCTTCTGCGTCAAGTTCCGCCCCTACTGTCAACTCCACAAACCTCATTCATTTATCAGGAGAATCAGGAGCGTTCTGATCTCACGAGGGCCCGGTGTGCCCCACATTAGCACATCAAAGACTCTCTTACTTCTAATTCCATCTAAAGTAATTGTTAAATGAACACTGTTAACTGATGACTGGGGCTCAGATATTGGAAAAAGGAAAAGAGCTACGTTCAGGAGGGGTGGTGGTGTGATCAAAGGTATGGAAATAGCTCCATGAAACAGGCTTCCAGTGTGAGGAGCTTTGACAATGGTGAGCAGGTGGTACCAAGTATGATCTTTTTTGTTGTGGTCAGGGTGAATAGGGGGTGATGTAGTCAAGCAAATGCATATTTAAACTAAAAAACGTGCTATTTTGATGCATGATGGCCACTAGGAGTTGTGGACTTCTAATGTATGTGAATTCCTGCCTGTGCTTTTCTAAATAGTGTCTGAGCAGTGTCTAATTAACCTCATGCTGTGTGTGCCCACTTCAACAATCACGCCAATTAGGGCACTCACTCCACTGGGCCATTTTTCAATTCGTACCTTTTAATTTAATTAGAGCTATAAAGGGCAAAGACGGAGTCACGTAGAAGTCTATACTGGATCAATTTCAGCTGAGGGTGCTGGAATCCCAGTTCCCATAGGAGTTTACAATGACATTACAAAAGAATAACAATGTTAATAATAATAATAATTATGATTTATCCTGAAAATCGAATATACGTGCTGCATAGTATATACTTAGCATAGTTTAGCCATGACACTGGATGAAGATGCAACATGAGATGCAAGCAGTACACAGTCAGATCAATGATAGTCACATGAAGGGACATTACTATTGATTCATTTGCAAATGTTTGTAGTGTAAGACTGCCAAAATCTACCCAAATTTGCACCATTTGCATTCTGAGAAAAAAATGAACCATGAGTCCGTTCTTGGTCTTACCTACACTACTACACTATTTGACTTTTACATAGGCATAGTTGAGGTAAAGGTTTTCCTAGCAAATTTATTTTCTGTTTTCTGTTTCTTCTCTCTTTTCCTTTTAATCTTTCACATTTGGATTATTTGCATTACACAGCTGAGAAATGGTAGCAGAGGTTTATCCTCTATCCTTGCTCTAAAAATCAAAGAAGCACCAGAGAAAACACTGACGAGTCTAAAATCAACAGATACAAGGTGAAAACTTCAAACTGTACACTGATTAATATATGAGGAGTTTTGGAACATCTTAGGGGACGGTTGAGTGGACTCAGCCAGGCAAGGCAGTAGTGCATGAACTGACACTTAACACATATCCTGGAGCTGAACTTTGCTTCAGGCTGCAGACATCAAGGCGACATGGTTCATTAATACCATCAAGTAACCTTCGATTTCTATAATCTATGTTTTAATGATTATAAAGCTTATGGGGGAACAAACATGAACGCATGTTTTTTTAAACAATTCAAAGATTTCTGTGAAGTGAGAAGGGAACTTTGAAGTAAAAGAAAACAAACAAAGTTTTTCTGCCTTTTTGCCACCAAATTTAAGTAGATTAAACAGAATCAAAACTAAGTACTTGATAAACCCACACAGTTTCCAGTAAGCTTAGGGTCACTTGAAACATGATCCTTGGGTGACACTTGATCGATGACAGGTGAAGTAAAGCATTGCTTTGGAGCACTTTAATCAACCAAGGTAAGACCTGAGGAGGACAGGAACAAAGGAAAACAAGACCAAAAAATGACAGGGGATTACCCATCATCCCTCATGATACCATGTTTGTGCTTTTCTAATGAAGAAACTCTTCTTTGTGTTTTATCTGCCTGAACAAGCATGCTGCTTTGCCTTCCATAGTTACATTTCTGCACACTCCTTCTCAGGCTCTCCTTGTTCCTCAAAGTTCTTCATCAAGCGAGTCGCCTTCTCAGTCTGGTGGAACTGCTTACGACCTCCAGAGAGGTTTACAAAACAATATTAATATATAGTATTGGTGCTGTATTAACAGAAGATAAAGGAACAATGTTTAATTAGATGTAATTTGCTCAGTATATCAATCAAAAGTTAATCTTGGTAGTTAATCTGGCATTAATGCACAGTAATTAGTCAGAAAGGACCGACATGTCAATTAATTGTTTCAGATACTATTTTGCCTCAGTAATATGAAAACTAATTTAGAGTTCAGACTTGTTCTCTCCTTATTCAGGCGTCAATCTATTTTTCATCAAAGAGGCTTGTCAACAGCCATTCTGAATTCACTATCACTTTGTTTTATGGATTTTTTCTAAACAGATTTGTTTCAATGTAATTCCAAAGTAGCTTGTTTTAATAAACAAGCAAAAGTGAACTTTAACATCATTATATGCTATAAGTGAATAAAATGGTACATTTTACATTTACTTTCTGTAGCCTCAGCTACACGTGTTTTAGTACCTGGCACCACTCTATATAGTAATAAATATGGTGCATAAATACGATGTTTAGCGCACACCTACCCAGTTGAAAATGTTTTTGCTCCAAAGCTGCTCTTTCAAAGCTCAAGAGATTTGATGGAGATTAAGTTGAGTATCAACTTTGTCTCAATGTGGAAACAAAGTATGAAGCTGTAAAATTTGAGTCTAGAGCTAAAATAATCTGTATGTGGCTAAATTGATGAGAAATATTTGAGAAATGTTTGAGCTCATATTGAAATCCTCAATAATATTGGTATTTGATTGCAGAATTGGCAATTCTGAGCTCACTTTGTGGCATTGTTGAGATCTCTAAAACTCTGGGGGGGGGTTTCTGAGGAGAAATATCTGAGACACGGGAGCAAACGTTTCAGTTTGCTTTCCATTTACTCTTATTGTTGTCTAGGAGAAATAATTAAGATATTAAAGAGTTTTTTCTTTTCTGAGTGTAAGAAATCCCAACAACCGGCTGCACTTAAAACACAGCTGTTTTTACGCTCTGTTCCTGCGTATACTTTAAATATTTATACCGTCTTACGAAAAAAGCTGAGTAAAGAAAACACAAGAAAAAAAATCTCAGGAACAAGTTGTTCATTTCATACACCAGGAATACAAATGTGTAGTATGGTAAAGTGTAAACTGGTAATCTGAATTCAAAAAGGCAGAGCTGGAAAGAGAATGCTAATGGGAGGTGTCATCAGACGCATGGAAATCGCAGGAGTTCCCTGTAGTTTGGTAAACCGTGTTACCGTGGCAAAGCAACATGTGCCTGGTAATACAGAAGGCTATGCTAATGCAGCACAATGCTCCTCTCATTTCAAGCTTCATTTGTTTGTCTCTGAGAAACAGTGTCTTGTTTTCTACCATGGAACAGCAACATTGACACTTTGGGGATGAATTTACACAAAATTACCTCATGAAGGTAAACTGATAACTGTTGTTACTTATAGAGAATCTGCATAACCATCTGATGTAGCTAAAGGGTGTCAAATTATGATATGCACATGCATAGATAAGCAAACAGCCTCCTACACAATTTCAATTGATCAAAACCTCTATAACAAATCATTTATTGTGTAGCGTTAACATATGTATATACCACATGTAATTCTATATATACCACTGAGATGCAGTTTGCTACTCTACAGTACCCCACTGATAGAAGTCATATTTTGACAGAAATAATAGATCATGGGGGTCTCTGATTCATTGGTAAATCTAATAATAGTTGATAAATCTAATAATTATTCTAATAACAAAGGCATTGTAATATTAGATTACACTCTAATACAATAAAATAACTCTTTGTACTATATT
>JAZGTI010017594.1:0-12115 GCA_036877585.1 Botia kubotai | reverse complement strand
TATTTAATAATGTGTTAAATATACTACACATATCATAGTAATATGAAAATTCACTGTGTGAATTTAGAAATAGGAATAATCTTGCTGCATTGTTTGCCTAAAGATATAAAATTATTTAAATTAATATCATTCAATAAAAAGTGATGTATAAAAATAAATATGATAACTATTAGTATTATGATCTTGCTGCTTACTGTTCTGATAAACAGTCATCAGTAACACTGATCTCAGCACTGCAGATAATATTCTCCTGAAACTGGGTTTCTAAAGATTCCTGGTCAACACGTGGGTAACCTATAAACAAGTTAATAGCTAAATCAAAATTAAATTAAAACCTAATTTATTTTCAAATATATTACAAAATGACATGTTTAGTTCATACTAAACATGTTTAGTTCATACAACTGATAGATAAGTTGTTGTTGTTGTTGAACAGTCAGTTTATGGGAAAGGAATTAAAGCTGTGGTGCAAGAAAGAGATTTTTTGATTTGTTGTGTTTAAAGTGTTTTGTATTTAACTTTTAAACAAAGTCCTAGAAAGAGGTCCCAGAGGCTCGTTTTAAAATAGAATTAGAAACAGAAGTATCTATAGAGACTGAAGTCATGTCAGCCACAGTGCTGTAGCAGACATTGCCAATAGATGGCATCATAGTGCATTGACCAAACGTGCTCTCAAGGTGGAAATCTACTGAAAGGGAAAGAAGCTTCATAATTGTGAGTCATAAAGAAATGATGGTTTTATCACTCATAGTTTATAGAAAGTGTTCTTTGTCTAAAACATTTTAAATTCTTGCACATGGGACTCATTTTTATTGGGCGCCACTAGGCTTAAATGATTTAAGCCAATTGGATATAGACGTATGAGTTAATTGTCTCTTTGTTATTGTAAGAATGCCTTAATGAAAGCGAGCACGCATGTAAAAGTGATAATTTGCAAATTGTCAATGGTACATTAAAAAGTAAAACAATTGAGGCGTAGGCCGTAATTTTTGCTAGATGAGATACCTAAATGGCTATTTAGTAATTGGTTTCCAAGCCCAGGATAATCCTATTTGAAAATATCCTCAAGGTGTTTTTGTGTTTGTGAGATGTCTGTGCAAGTACTGGTTTATGAAAGGTGTCTGGTGTATTGTAGGCCAAATGGGTGAGGTCAACAGCTCTGTCAGGACTCCAGTGGTTTTGCCGGATGTGCATCTGTAGCCACAATGGCTTATTCATGAGTGAATACCTAAGAACTGTTTCGGACTTGAAATTCATAGAAAATAATCGATGTGGGGTATATCTTAAAGGTTAGGAAGTTATTTTAATATGCAAACGTTTAGGCCATCATCTGTCCTTGTGTTGTCCTATTTGCTTCAGAGGTAGACTGAAGCTGTATTTCACCTACAACAAAGAATCTAATGATTGCTAGAGAGACAGAAAGGGAAATTACGTGCAAGATGAAGCAGGCTGTCAGGCTAAAGGGAAGAGTGCAAAATAAGTGGCAGGTTCTTTAGAATTTACCTCTGGAATTTTAATCCCGCTAATGTATTACAGTTGGGGGTTTGGACTATAGAATAGACATGGTCTTGGGGGCAGAAAGGTTTTCTTATCTGGGTTAAGTGCTATTAGAACAGTAATTCAGACTTCAGTCATTCAGTACTAATGATAGAAACATTGTTAGTGTAATCCACACAAGATAAAAAGTTGAAATAGGCTGTTTCTCAGCACTTTTGCCAAATGTTTAGCACAAAATTGTTCTGTTTTTGTTGTCATGGAAATATTAGTGACGATACCTGGTTAGATAGAACAGGCGGGAGAGTGAAACTGTAAGTAATTGTGAGGAAAGAGCTGTTCGTTTGTTTCCTCCCAGGAGAGAAATGGGCGTTAGACGTTGTGTGGTCTGTGAGTTTACACCTGCCCCAGGCATCAGTGTGTGGGGTTACTCAAACAATTTCTATTGTATCTATTTTCTAAGATCTGTCTAATAGGCCACAAAGACGACTTACGACTAATCATGTAATGGCAGATTAGCAGCTGCAAATGCTGTCGTTTCTTAGGATAAAAAAGTTTTGGAAGCTGTTTAGACAGAAAGAATTTTGTCTGTAAGCAGTATCAGGCTCCAGGTGTCATTTATACAGTCGGCTATATGGCTTAAGAAATGATGCAGTAGAATTAGTCTTAGTGAATTATTGAATTTTCCAGCCTGGCACTTGCTATCCATTTTTAAAACCCTATGCAACTGTAAGAGACAGAAATGTGTAAATAACAGAATTTCTGTTAAAAGAAATAATGGTTAAACCCCATGTACATTTATTATGTTTAAGGTCTTCCAATAAGGACCCAATGCTGTGTTTATAAAAATAATGGGAGTACTTTTGAACGTAGCCTTTATTTTGCCTTTTAATTCCCCTAATATGTTTTTTCCACACTAATGGGTTAACTTTAAACCATTTGTTGTATCAGAAAGTAGACATGCAGTTTTCATAAATTTGACTATCATCCAAAGAAGTAGTGTTGTTTCTGTTTGTTTTAAATTTATTTAAAAAGTACATCAGAACGGCTAATAAATTATCTATCAGGAGTGCACACCTATACTGTATACATCAAAATTTATTGAATTAAGAAATCTTGAAGAGGACATCTGAAAAATGTCAAACTGAAATTTAACTTAAAACCAGATATTCAATCATTTTAGGTGAACAAACAGGTCTTTTTCTAACAAATTGCTAAGGAAATGTAATAATATCAGTAACATATACCAGACAATTGTGAATTCCATTAAGAAAAACTCTCATTTTTAGGTAATATTTTATTGATGAACTTTCACAATAACTGTAAGATTTCAAACATTCCTTAAATATATTATTTGGCACATTGTTCAAACAGGTCATAAAAAGTATTATTGAGACAAGAGAGGCTCCATCTGCCTCTGATCAATTTGTCTTGTTAATAAGTCAGCCAGGCAGACTTTCATTTCTTTAATCCTCATTTGGAACATAGTATAAAAAGACATGACATTTCTTCAGTCTAGCTTTCTGTCTGTTTTTATTTTCAGTACTAATTATTATAACAAAGGCAACCTGTTCAGGCTTCAATTACGTTTATCCAATTTTCATTTTTAATTTCTTCCCAGAACCCCATGACATGAATTCCCTGTACCATAGACTGAAAGAAAGATGAATCCCAATTAAACCATCGACTTTCAAAAAAATTGCAATTACTAAATTGGGGCAGCAGCTCCTGATATAAAATGCCACACCATTTAGAATCTCTTATATAAGCGATGAGTTTTAATGGCCAACTCTTTATTATTTCCAAAGTAGTCATTCTTTGTGTAACAACTTTGTGTAACAACATTCATAATATCTTGTTCTTGTAGCCCTTTAATGGTGTTTTGTTCTAAAATTATTGTAATAAGTTATGATTATATTCTGGCAGTAAACTATTTGATTTGAATTTGCAAAAGCAATTATTTATATTTTGTAAACCTTTCATCCTTCCTTTCATAAGCTACATTTATTTACAATTTACTCTGGTGTAAATTATGCATAAAGTCATAAAATGGAAGAAATTAAAGTTGAAGGATCGTATAATAAGTAATCATTTCGTGACATTCTGTCAATGAAGCTTGAAAGACAAACGCAAAATGTCACAACGCCCTATAGGCATGCAAGTGCTATTTTTGTCTTTCAAATCTTTTTAAATTTACTTTAAGGTAATTGAGCAGTTCCTGCTCTTTTGCATGGTGTCATGCTCGAATAAGAGGACTGTAGCATGCTTCACCACTCTCTGAATGACGTTTGGGTGCCGTTGAATTGGTTGTAGCACAATGGTCTTGCCGATAGCGAAATGGAGACCTAAATGGCTGCCTTACGGCACTCACAATACATGTCAATTTACAATACAATACAAAACAAACAAATACAAAAAATACAAACGTCTTTCTTAATGTCTATGATGTCATACTTTATTCACTCTGATATCTTCAAATGCACAAATCTATCTAGACCGAATATATATATTTAACAAAACAATTCTTTGAATGAAACCACGTTGACATTAAGGTACATTGATTTTTCTAAATTAGTCAATAGCAAGTAGTTGCAGGTCATGTCCATTGTAAATGTGTTTTCTTCATTTCATAGTCTGTTTTGAGAGGTAAACAGAGAATATTTACCCTTCAGTGAGGTATTGATTTAAAGTACTTAGTGTGGATCATCAGTGTGACCTTTCCTCACCTGCAGTCACACATCATTGTTTCAAATAGATAGACTTCAATGCTTTAATTGTGACCATTTATTTTATAAGGCTGTCTCAGCCAAATCCTATTTGAATTGCTTTAACTTCCAGGAAGGCTGTAATTATTGTATTGTCACGCTGTTGTTTAATTTGATTTTGTTGTATATATACTCCCTTTTACACTGCACATCAAATTTGCATGCATCAAACGAGGATGTCCTAGCAAGGTATGCTGTATAAAATTGTAAATCCAACTGGTAGTAGACAACAATGGCTTTAATTATCTGTCAAATTCTATTCCCTAATTCCCAAATTAGGGGAATTCTATTCCCTAATGCTCTGATATTCTTTCCTACATATATTAAAAAAAACATCTTCTGTTCATCTTGTCTCTAGCAGCAGAATATGATTTCCACTTGTAAATGTAGCTTTGTAGACTTGGCTTGTTGGCTCTTAAGACAAAATGTTAACTGAATAAAAGCATCTGCTAAATGAAAAAATGTAAATGTCTATTCTATTTATTTTGTATTTTTTAGTTTCCCAGACTATCCAGTTTTGTGTAATGCCATGACACATGCAACTGTGATTTGTGAGTAAGACAGGCAAATCTTGTTCTGTTGACATGACTGAATGTTTTTTAAAGGTATATTGGGAGACTGGTGCAGTATTAATTTCATTGTGGCTGTAAACCTGAGCAAGGTCCTCTGTTGTCAGTCTCTAGAGGGATGTCTCCTGCACACTTACTGCCATGTAATCTTGGCAGCATTCCCTCGCTAGTTCGAGGCACGGCACCAAGAATTCCCATGTTACTGGGTAGTGAGTGGCATTCTATGAAAGTCCCTCCAAGACTGTAGGTCAAACAGATCAGTGACAGTCCAACAAGAACATCTATATCTCTTTATCTTCTGCTGCACTAATAGTTCTGTTGTATAATGCTACCATGGATCTGAAGTTGCATTGCTATGGCGTCACAAGGACTTTGTGTTTGCTTTTGACCACATTGGCATGAGCCAGTGTCATAAGCCGATCCCAAACGTCATCATTTAGATAGTGACTGAACCCTTTGTCATTGCTTTTTCCTTTCAAAGCAGGGGTTATTCATAAAAACAACTAATCATGAATTTTATTTTTTAATGAGACAAAGCAGGCTACACCAGAAAAAGCTTGTTTTATAACAACTGCACTCTTACATACATTATATTACAATCATAGACTCCTTTATTTAGAACACCACACAAATCTATTTACTCAATGGCTTTTTAGTTACTTATTTTTAAGTCCTAATTTTCTGTTTCTTACAGAGTTTGAAGTTTTTCTTTTTTCTTCCTCAAACTATCACTGCTAGGTTTGGCTTCTTGTCATCTTACAAAAACCTTTGACCGTTGACCTCTGACCCTAGGTGAATGGAATTCACAACAAAGATTAAAATTCTTTGAGGAGGTACATCATAGTAAATCAGTCCAGGCTCTGCTGTTGAGGAACATGCTTCTCTTATCATTAAAATACTACATTTCAGATTATTTTTTAAATCACATACAATACAGAATCCATTATGTACACTTTCCCATATGTACCAATATCACAATGCCCATGAACCGATTTTGAGAGTATCAGGTCTTCCCATTAGTGCAGTAAAAGTTTGTAGGTCCTCTTTGTACTTCACTCTAATCATGCAGTGGACAAAAGCTTTTAAACAGTTGGTCTGTTCAGCAACAAAGTCTCAACATGTTTTTGCTTGAGTTCTTTGAGGCATGGTCCTTTGTGAGGTTAATTCTCTTGCGCCGTTCCTCGCGAAGCTCTTCCTGTGGCATCAGTCCTTTCAGAAAACCACATATTCACAAAAAGTTTGTGTTGTGGCGTGATTCTTCGGAGTAAAATGGGGGATAGGTGGGGTCGGATTGGCGAGGGCATTAGGTTTGGGCTGGGACAGATGCAGGGACTTCATACTGGTCGGTCCACGGCATACTGGCAGGGGCTTAAGTTGGAAACGGGATTCTGCACAGTGGGGTAAGCGAAATTAGCGTGCTGTTTGGCCTTGAGCCGAAGGCTGGCTAGACTGGAGTTACAGGTGTCTCTGTACATGTATGGGCTAGCCGTGGTGGCATAAGGGCATGCAGCTGCAGAAACCGCTGCAGAATTGAGGGTGGGGCTGTTCAGGTTGTTCAGGTTTCCCAGGTTATTGAGGCCTGAACCCGGAACCCCTGCGACGGCCGAGGGTACCATAGAGGAGGCCATGTTCATGGAAGGAATGGAGCTGGGTGGGGAAAACATTGGTTGCGAGGACAGAGGACTTACATTCATCGAGTTGAAGAAAGGAAAGCTTTTGGCTGATAAGGGGCTGCTGGCCAGGCTCTTGGTTGCCCAGTTGTTGTAGGAATAGCCCGAGTACATGTCATCATATGGCTGCATGAGTCCATTGAACTGGGCACCAAAACCATTCTTGCAAAGCTCTGCTTGCTGGTTCCTCTCTCTCTTTCTCCATTTGGCACGGCGGTTTTTAAACCACACCTGTTTGAAAGACAGCCAGGAAAATATTAAAACAGCTTTAATAGTGGAGGTACAATTAATAAAAAAATGGAAATGGAAATTCAAAAACATCTTTTCACACAGTGGCAATAAGGATCGGTTATATAATTGTGACGCATATGTAATGTAAATTACTTCAAAATAATTTGGTAAACATTTACAATTGTTATTTTTGAAAGGCATGTATACTCTGTATAATACTCTGTATTATTGCAGTACAGTGTGCTCCTAATACAGAGTTTGGCAGAACTTTAATATTCAGTTTTCAAAACCTTTTTCTCTTCAAACAAAAAAAGTTCTGCCAGTCAGAATTTAAGTGCTTGATTTATTAAACTAATTTATTCACTTATTATGAATTTCCTCTGTGAGAAATGTCATTAAAAGCTTCCCTCACATTTAGTCAATTTTACATCCTATTTTTAGGGGATATTGGATGGATTAAAGTTTAATGTGAAAATTTAAATGAACGTCTTTCATTTAGCCCTTTGTGAACTCATGAACCTGTTTCCTTGCCGATCTTTTTACCCATTTAAGTGTTCATAGTTTGTAATTAGTAAAGAAAAACAAACTGAAAAATAGAATTGGTGAAAAAAGAAAAATAATTCTGGAGCTGTCTTTAATTATTAGTTTATGGCGATTTAAATACCTTCCTTTGACATCCTTTATAGGATTAAATATTTTAGATTTTGCCACAACCTTATGCATTACATGGTCAATAAATATGTGGATCATTGCTCTTTCCTCATTGTTATGACATCAATCAACTCATGACATATTTTCATAAGTTAGTAAGTTTAAAGTAAGTATGATGAAGACATAATCATGGGTATTGTGACTCAAAGCGAAACTGTGAGACTTTCTGAGACGGATTGACTCCACATATTTCTAATATAATCTCACACAGCGCTTATATATTGTACCAGGGTTCAGATTATAATTGTGATTCAGTCTGTATTCTGGGAATATTTAATGACATCTGAGTTATCCAGCATACTGTAAATAATAGCAGTTTATATTGGGAGCGAGGGAATACCCTCCTTTGTAAATGTTCCACTGACACTTTAGCAATGGTGTTTAAAGGCTTACTAAAATAACTGAATGTCAAATATAGCTTGATAGTCCATGTGTTCCCTTACCTTATTTTTGGCATGTATTTCATGATTCAATCATTTATTTTGGATTAAATCTAAAGGCTTAGAAGTCCAATGGTGTGTTTTCCCAAAGAAAAATCTCAACGGAGTAAATGCTTAACAGATTACTCTTTGCAGATTACTATTAAAAAATTGCATTTTCTTACAAAAACCCATGTGGAGTGAATGTGGAAAGCAAGTAGTTGTTCCATTATATTCAGATAAACTTTAACAATCATGTGTGGTCTATTGCAGAGTTTTAAAGTAGCCTGGATCAGGCTGGCATTAGGTCAGGGCTGTGATTTAGGGTTTGTGTGTTTATTAGGATCTCATACTCTATCAATTGCGTAAATCAATATGACAGCAGAAGCATGTGGAATATGTGGCATAAGGTTCCAGCCAGGATTAGTGGCATACACAGTTCAGGAGGCCACTGATAGACATTAGGGAGAGGGGTATCTCTAACTCTGTTGTTCTTTCAAAATAACAACCAAGACTGTGTGCTATGTGACCTTTCCTCTGTCCAACATGATTCATTAGATGTGAGCCAGCCAAGGAGGTAGCAATTGTATTGTCATGCATCAGAATGGGAGCCCACCTGCTCTCTTTGTGTTGTGCTTTACTGACCAAATCTACAGAGGGTCACAAACCTTACGGGAGAGTTTCTATAAGCAAACTCTTAAACGGGTTAAATTTTATAACAGCTGTTTTCTGGTAGCAGTGAAATGGCCAGTCAGTATCGGTCTGATGTTTAGCGTTTAAGTGTTCCTGAAACTCCTGGAATAGCCCAGACCTAAAATTTATGCCCCACGGTTCAAAGGGGCAACCTTTCATTACACACAGTATCCAGATTCACTGGCATAGCGAGCATAACTCCTTATCTTTATCACCCTGAGAGACAGTGGTCTCTTTAAGAACTGGAGAGACAGTTCTTTATCGTTCTCTTTGCACTAGTTCTGATTCACATCTTCACAGATGTTTAAAAAAACACTGCAACTTGCTGTAGCTATGCATTGTTTCAGGCTGGCAGACATACCCGTACTCTTGCTTCTGTGAGGTTGGTCCACACAGCGATCTCCTCCCTTGTGCTCATGTCAGGATACCGGTTTCTCTGAAAGGTGGCTTCTAATTCCTGGAGCTGCTGGCTGGTGAAGTGTGTTCTTTGCCGGCGCTGTTTTTTCTTTAGAGAGCCGTCCTCTGGGTTTGACTCATCTGTGTGGTTCTGATGGGATTTCTCAGTGTCTGTTCAGAATTGCAGGAAAAGCATTAATAAACAACAGTTCCAAATACGGTAACTTCTTGTGAATTACAGCACTTTACATACTGTGCACACTTTACATACAGTGCATTAACAACAGACTGTAAAATAAACTATGCAAAAAACAGGATAAACATACCTGAGCTAAATACTAAATTTTTGTTTAGTTTATATTTTGCTTAATTCTTAATTTAAGATAAAAACCAATGCAAGATAAACTGCTGGGTTAAAGTGTTTTTCTTCATCTGATAGAAATCCTTCCTCTGTGGTGTAGAGTTCTGCAAATTGCAAATGCAAGACCCCACAGAAAGGGCTAAATTAGCTGGCCACATAATCCTAGGATCAGCCATTAGTGACAGGGCAGGTTTGGGGCTGTTTGGCAAGAGCTTAACTCTCTAGGAGCAGTTCTAACTAATCAGCAAGCTTTCCAGGACTCCACAGGGCCTCCAGGAAAACCAATAAGACATCATGCTGCCATCTGTCAGTGGACAGACACCCTTTCATTCTTACAATCTCATCTGCTAAACTCCAAAATAAAACATATCAAATTCACTTTTGTGTTAATACATTAAGAGGCAAATTAAGTTAACGAATAGCTTGTAGGTTTATTTCAACTTCACAACAAAGGTGATAAAGAAATTGCTTGGAAATCAATAAAGTTTAGCAGGCCTTATATAATGAACTTAGCGCCTACTCAGCTTTGAATATTTTTTCAGTCACTATATTGCATTACTGTCAACAGCTTGAACTCACCGATTTATTGTTTAGTTTTAGTTATTTTTAAGAGCGCATATAATAGCGCGAAAAACATTTCCGTAAAAGAGGAAAGTGACATGCTGTCAAAAAGCATGTTAAATATGTGTTTGAAAATATCAGCTGACTGAAACTTATGCTCAGCATTCGTCTCAACACACTAGTAAAAAGGAATATTACATTTGAACGATAAACGTTGTTTCATTCATTTTAAAAAAACTAATTTCAGATTTACTTCCCTTTATGACTGTCTGGGCCTCAAGGACCGCTTTAAAATAATAGCACAAACGTTTTCCTTAAAATAAAAAAAAACCTATTTACTACAAAGTAAACATGGACCTTTCGAAAAGGATACTCTATTAAAATAAAAAAAACAAAAAAGTTATTCTATTTTTATGATTTATTTTTTGACCATTGTAATGTTATAGGCTAGTAGTTTAAAGCTTTGTAGTCTATTTACAGTTCCTTCACATAAACCTTATTTTTGGCGTTTTTTAACTAATATTTAAATCCGGAGCATGTTTTAAAAATGATATTTATTATTTCATAGGACGTAGTATAAAATCCACACTATATAAAATGTTTAAATCCTTCATCTTTTATAAAAAGACGTTTATCTTTTCTCATACTGTCATCTGCGGACAAAAATTGCGCTTTATTTGCCAATTCAAACTTTAAATACGGCCACAATATGGGCAAGCATTTTCCAGTTATAGTGTTGTTGGAGCTGAGCGTACAGGTCACACTGTAGGTACGGCATCTTACCAAAACTTTGTCTTACCAAAGAATAATATTGCTTGAGGGTTTTCGAAACGCTAACTGTAACGCGAGAGAAATCTATGAAACTAAACATAGATGTGATATATTGCCATTAGCTAACTGAAGATAAATATTTAGTCGCTGAACTCACTTTTTCTTATTGTGTTTAGGACAGCATGATCTTCTGTCGTGCAGTGTCTCAGTACAGCGCGCATCAGTGCGCATCGCGTATCGCCGTCTTAGCTTTGCTCTTGCCACAGGTGTTTAGATTTATTCGCATAAGGCCTATTGACTGAGTCATTTGGATACCAAATTTGAGGCTGCACAGGAATGAATAATTTATGCACCGTGTAGCACATGATTGGGTGGCCGGGATCTTCTCCTTCACATGGCGACTAGCACCATGGTAGAATATCCAACATCTGTAAATCGCAGGCCTGCATTCAAATGAACCCAGCTTATTCAAAACTACAGCCAAAGATGTGGAGTTGTTATTACACGTCCATTTCAACTTGAACAAGCATTAACTGGAATAAAAGAATCAAATGAATGTAGCCTATTCATGTAAGCTGTATGTAGCCTATTTAGAGTTAGCTGGACCATTGCATTGGCCACAAAATTAAAAGAAAGGGGTCAATGAAAGTTTGTTAAATAAAAAACCCTGCAAATTCGATAAAACTTCTGATGATTTTAGGTTACAGTTTTCGTTAAATCAATGCTCTTTGAAATATGCTTCATTTTATTCCCCTTTATCGTCTTGGTGGTTTTGTATATTCAGAAAACTTATAAAGCCAAAAGCACAATTATTGTATGTTGACTGATGTATAGATGAAAATGAACTGACCACTGTTGTCTTGGCCTTTGCATCCTGGATCGTGCTGAGGAGTCCCGGAGTCAGAGAGAGACAGTGCCGGGCTACGGGCCTCACTGTCCGTTAGAAGGTTAAAATCCATAACCTCGACCGCCAGGCTCTGTGTACAGCACAGCATCATATTTACATGAATGACAATTCATCTCAACGATAGCCAACATCATACACACAAGCTAAAAGCCAAGGGGAAAAAACTCACACATAAGACTATTGTTTACTTAGGTTCACTGTGACATTTTATGGTGAGGAAACCGAGTCGGACACAAATTTCCGTTTTCTAATACTTTTTCTTAAATAATACCTTTCATTTTTTTAAATGTAATATTTCAGGATTGAGCGTTGTTATTTAGGAATATAAAAAATAAATGGTGTCAGAAGAAAAGCATTTCCACGTTAAACCTTATTTTAGACAAAAGGTAATAATAAAATCTAAATACAAACCAGACACGTTGTCTTACTGTTTTTAAAAACATTTGCTATTTAAAATAAACAGCGGACTATTCTTTTTAGTAATATTGTTAGCCTATTTTTGTCAATTGTTTTTTTTTTTTTTTTGCTAGATAGGGAAAGGAAAGAGATCACAAGAAACAGATTAGA
>JAZGTI010017593.1:0-12116 GCA_036877585.1 Botia kubotai | reverse complement strand
TCCCATAATCTCACTTCAGAGCGCTTGCAGGTGATTGACTGATTTATGAACAAGGCGCTGTCATTTCTCTCTAAATAAAAATGGCTGACAGCATGAAGGCTCAGTAAGACCTCGGCCGACCTGTTACGTCAGAGGTCAGCTGAAGAGACAGAACCGCTCATGAAAGATTGATGGGCATGAAACATTGATCCAAACAGGTTATCACCTGCCATTCTATCTGTCTAGACTTTGAAGATGTGTTGTGCTTAAAAAAGAGCTACAAAACTGGCTGTCTGAACGCACACACCCAAACGGCAACAAAAACTGCAAACAACGTACCTGCAGACAAGGTAACGTTTCCTATCCTTCCTGATGGAGGCAGGGTACGTGTAACGTCAGCTAATTAATATCCATAAACTGATAAGCCCCTCCCCGTTTTGTCACGTCACCGCTTTGTGTGTCAGGACATACTGGTCTAACACAAACACGTGAACAGCATGAAAAGTTGCTTGTGTAAAAATAACAAGCAAAACAAACGCAAGCTTGTGTTCTCCTTCTGCGACCGCTTTAATCATTCAGTATAATAATAATATCCTCTTTGAATTAAAGGCGTTAAGATGCAGCAAAGTGACGTTGCGCGGAGGATATTCTGTGTGCATCTGTCTTCATCAGAGAAACTGACAGGCCACATTAATCACTGGCAACGAAAAGCAAGAGTCTCTAATCAATTCCTATTAGTTTAGCGTTTCTCCTGCAGCCAGAGACCTCGTGAGACACATAAATGGCAGATCAAATCTCAGGAATCAGTTTGATTAAATGATGAGCCAGTATGTGTGGTATCTGAACCGCGCGCGCGTGCCAGTGTGATGGTTTCTGCCCATTTATCACCAATTCCAATTTTACCATTTAAATTTCGCGTCCACGCAGAAATTCGGTTTATTAAAACCATCCTTCAGCATCAGCGTCATATTATCAACGATGGCGAACATGTTTTCCTTCCAGATTTCTCAGATTACAAGTTGTTCTACGCGGTGTATTAATTACTGAAGGCTGGGGCTGACGCGCTGCTCCCCCTTGTGGACATCATGAGTGCATACAGCACCAAATCACAGCTGGTTCATTCTTGACTGTGTGTACAGTATATAATACAGTAAGATTATTTTGGATACTATCATATAGATGGAACACGGGTTTGATGATTTGTCTTTGGGGGGGCGTGGTTACAGGGAGACCGGCGTGTGTCATTTTAAAAGCGGAATCTATTTAGAAGGAAATTTAAGAGAAATCTTACAGCATCTTCAGTGAGCAGAAATCTAAGATAAACTTAATTAACAACAGTAATAAACATAATTACGTTATTTAAATCTTAAGCATTAGGCATAATAGACAGAAGAAAGCAGTACTTCTGCATAACGTAACTCTAATCTTTATATGTAATCACTAGTTTTGTGCATTTAGTATTGTGTATTTGTTGGTTTGTCCAGCAGATGGCCTCAGAGTTTCTTTTTAAGATAGAAGGCCAACATTAACGCGCTAAACTCACCGGATTAATATAAATATAAACTAAACTGACGCGATCCAGTTTATTCAGTTTGCGGTCATTTCCTGTATTTACGTCTCATTCATAGACATCGCAAAACAGCAGGTCTACTTACAATCAGCAATAGCTGTGCGTGTTCCTCAAGTGAAACATCTGTTACTGTTTTTAATAAAACGCAGCATTACTGTCTTAAACCATACGACTGTAGGATCAAAAACATTCGCCCTGCACGGATTGTGTAACCTGTGGTTCAGATGTAACATATTAATAACCGTCAGGTTTACAAAACAGCACAACCAGCGTGTCATTTAAAGTTAAAAGCAGGTTTTATTTTAAAAGAAACCATATGTAGGAGTTTGATTTTCATAAACGGTGTTTCTCCGAAGGTCTGTCACACCTGCGCAGTCTCCGTCCTTCTCCAATACCAGGAACATCTGTGAGCAATCTTCCTGAAAACAGCTTTAACGTAGATTTCACAGAACTTAGACGTCCGTTCTTAAGAATGATGGCACAGTGTGTGTTGAATGTCACTTTACTAAGCTCGGGAATTATTCTCAGCAGTTAATGTTTCAGCAGGAGCTGGAAAGTGAGAAGATCACCAGTACAACCAGTGCCTGGGGTCTGATAACTCACCTGAACTGACCAAAACCTCTCCATTCGTTTTGCTGTCATGGCAACACAAATTTCATAATAATAATTCCGAGCATAGGTCAGCCCATGTCTGTACGTTAGGCCTTGTGTGTTACAGTCACAAGATTTTTATTTTAATTGGTATGTTTTAACATAATAAC
The DNA here is from genome assembly GCA_036877585.1 of Botia kubotai. Lineage (NCBI taxonomy): Eukaryota > Metazoa > Chordata > Actinopteri > Cypriniformes > Botiidae > Botia > Botia kubotai. The sequence goes on along the minus strand of JAZGTI010017593.1, from coordinate 9,806 downwards.
AAATAATTCTTATTTATAATTACATTTTTGAGCTCACTGCTCAGTAGGGACAGGAAATTTGGGGTTGGCATAGAATCTGAGCCCGTTGCAGGCCAGATTCGAACCTGCATGTCCCGGATGAGCACCACAACTTAATGTCTCTATAACATGTGCACATAATATTAGGCCACAGGCCAGTTCACGTGTTATCTGATTTTGACATAGCATCTGTCCACAGCAGAATTTGGAAACAGATCTTGTCAGTGGCTGCAACGCAGAGATGCGAGTCAAAACGATGATGGACTTCATCTCACAGACCATTGAACTTTCACAGCTGTAGTTCTGAAGAGGACACTCACTTCAACAAACATCTTGTCCATCAGACGATTGACCATCCGCTACAGCTGGGCGACTCCATCTGTCTGCATGCTATAAAAGTTCTCAGGTTCTGGCTGGTTCTCGGTTGTCAGATCTAGGACATGAGCGCTCATGAGCAGACATGAGCGCTCATGTCTAACACACAGCTGGATGAGTGTTTATATTAAAGCGTCAAGAGAAGAACCAGAATCGGTGAGCAGCTGAAGGACAGGAGACACGCGGCCTTTAAGCTGCTCCTCCCCTACACAGATGAATCTGAATGCAAGAAGGCCGCTCCAGCTGGCTGTGGCTGTCAATGTGAAAAACTGATTTGACAGCATAAATATAAAATTTACATATTATGTGCTAGCAGTCTACTGTGACAGATTCACTTACCAACCCTCTCTGTACAAAGTTATATTGTGACATAATTGCATCTGCATGACCACACCCCTACAAACTCCACCCACAGGAATTACCTCGGTAACCCATAACAATGAATTTCCCCTGGAAAATGAATTTCCCCTTTAAAAGATGGTTTATACAAAATATAAATCTTTGCTACGTCTGTTGACTGTGAAACAGTTTCTTCAGGGAAGTAAAAGTGAATTTAAAAGCACGTGGCACACAACATCAATTATGTCATGTGACATTCAGTCAGTAATTCTAACTGGTTGCCTGAAAGACAGTTTTAGTAAGCAGACGCTAACCATAGTAGATAACCGCTGAGTGCATCTGTGTGTTTGTTCATTTCACTGACGATGCTGTGGCAGGAGTCTGCAGAGACAACTGCGTGTCTTAAAGGGATCATTCACACAAAAATGAAAATTCTGTCATCTTAGCCCCATTGTATAAAAATGTGTCAGTATTTTGTCACTAATGTCCTTGTATTTGGAACACCATGAGGCTGAGAAAATGTTACAATTGTCATTTTTACTTGATGTGCCTGGCTACAATTTTTTTTCTTTGCCCTGCAGCCAAGCGAAAACCGAATTTTTAAAAAACAATTACCTGCCAAAAACAGTCCCAACTCTTCCTAGTTATAATGGCTTTCTAAGTTTGTTGTTCATTTAACACACTGAGGAAAGTCAAAATGATCGTCTGGGGTAATCGACAGCATTCCACACCTGTGGTATATGAATATTAAGCTTGATGATTTACATTCATGAATTTGGCAGGTTCAAAGCAACTTCGGGAGCATTCGTAGCCAATTTTTATATAAGTTTGCGTGTCCTGTCACTCAAACCCATCATCTTACCATTGCTAGCACCATGCTCTACCAATTCAGCCACCGGCTCAGCAAACAGGGAATGTTCTCAGAACGCTGGCTAACATTCTCTCAAAAAACATTCTTACAGTAATACAAGTACTGTTTATATATATTGTATATATACATATACATATCGTATATCATAATTTTGTCCTTAAGTATCTAGTGAAACATTTTAAAAACATTACACAATTTAAAAATGTTTAAATAACACTTACTCATTCGTAACACAACATTATAACCAAGCAATAAAGTTAATACAAAGTCTGGACGTTTTGAGTGTTCTTAGAACTTTTGACCAATTTTGTTATTCAATGGAAATGTTCTTAAAAATACTGTTAGCTGGGAGAAGTATGACTTAACATTCCTGTCACATGTTGTTTTCTTACAGCGAGCCACGATCAGCTGAAATCCGGTAATAATCTGAAAGCACTCGGGTTAAAGAGTTTATTTACATGAAGATCAACAGACCCGAGTTTCCAGATAACACATGGAGAGCTGCTCCCCTGCTGGGCTCCATGTCTGAGCACATCTCCCTCCTCTCGCTCAAAGCTGTTTATTTTGGACGGCAGGATTCATGTACCGCGATTGTTTAGTTCGTATAGAAGATAATTCCGTTTTTCTTTCCATTTTTTATGGGTGATCTCTTGGGACTGAACTTCAGAAGGAAGGCCAGCCGATTTCGATAACGTACAAGCCAAAGCGTTTGTTTTACTCACCCTTGAATCAAAATTTCCTTTGTGTGTGAGACCGGATCTTTTTCCCAGGCCTACAGACTCACACGGGCCCAGAGAGTTCACGACAACAAAGAGCCGTGTGCCTCTGGTGACTTTCAAGAGCTGTAACAGAATTACGTGTCCTAGCGCAGACATCTAGTCGTGCCCGGCCAACAGCCTGAGCAAACAGATCACTCGACCAATAAATATAAAGTGACTTTAACTCTTTCCAAAACAAAGGACTCCAAAATCAAGCCGTCTACACTGGGACCCTGCAAAGACCACAGCTTTGTTAATTATAATGGAAGTGTTTTATCCGGATGTGTTTGGAATATTAAAATTCGGCTTACCGCACAGTATGCTGCCTACCGTTTCATAAAAAACAGTATGTGAAAGAGTATGCAGAATAGACACTCACGTTTGAAAACAGTATGGCACATAACTGTCACATGACTTTACTATTTTACTTGGCAGTCATATCAATTAAAGATTCATGAAGTTGTTAAAGATTTGTGTGTTTTATTCATCGCACTGAAAATGGAAAGTAAGGTGGAGCCCAATGAATTGTGGGATATGGTTTTAGATGCATGGAACTCTGGCAGTATACTTTATATCTGTGCAGTGTAGGCAATTGAGGTTTTAATGTATACTGACAACTTTGTACAGAGCACAAATGTTTATGAAAACGTGTCGCAATGAACCTAGTTCACACTGAGACTTTCTCTGGTTTGTAGTTGAAGAACAAGACAAAATCTGTGGAGAACTCTTCAAAGCTGCAGCTGCTGGACCACAAAGCAAAACTCGAATTCCTTGGTTGTCATATTTTTAGAGATTTGTGTCGTGAAAGCTTATTTTTATGTTCAGAACAAACAGCAGAAACATCAGCACAAGCTGATCTCATCAATATCTCTGACAGATTTTCACATCTTTCCTGTCATCAACACAGATTTTGTACCGAGTCACACCGGAAAACTACAGGCTGTAATTCTGGGAAAATCTGGGATGATTTCTCTGTCGCCCCTCTAAGACTTTGACTTATTTAATATAGTGTTGGGGGGGCGTTTTGTGATAACAGCAGCTAGCTGGCTAAAGCTCTCTGCTTTGTTCTCCAATCCCGAGGTTAACGATTTTCCATCATGGGAGGCGGGGGAGAGGAGCGCATTCACAATTAGGATTCAGCTCCCATCTACAGCGCTGAGCGGCTGTCTGCTGCCTACCCAGAAACCCCAGCGCTTTGTGACAAGGAGATGGATGATATCTGCAGCCTGGCCAGTCGCTCTACGGGAGGAGAGAGGGACACACACACACACACACACACACACACACGTCTGCGAGCAGACAGGGTCACGCACACACTTCACAAAGCCAGCAAGGTTGTGCACACACTCACATGTGTAACTAATGCTGTGATGTTGTTATCTTAACCTTTAATAATGACACAAGCAAAGAGACATCTATTTTCATCATTACTTAATTTGTGACATATTCCACCTTATGTTTATATACATATGACTGTCATTATGTTTAGTCATTCCAGACGGGGAGAGATCAAACCAAAAAAAAATGGCATTATTTACTAACCTTTATCCAATATTTGATGCTTTATGGTGCTCTTTGTATATTTGGGATCTTAAAATGCCCTGGGCCCCATCCACTCGCTTTATAAAACCCCAGTCCCCATTTTCTCTCCTTATAAACCCCAGTCCCCATCCACTCTCTTTATAAAACCCCAGTCCCCATCCACTCTCTTTATAAAACCCTAGTCCCCATCCACTCTCTTTATAAAACCCTAGTGAGGTTGAGTTCTTTTTGAGTTTGATCTATTTAACTAATGATGACAATATTTTCAAAGATTTACAAATCAGTCAAAGCAAAATTAATAACCCACATCCAAAAAACCTACAACACAAAAAGAAGACAAGAGATCAAACAGTAATACCGAAAACATTTATTAGAAAGTATTCAGCGTTTACAGCATTTGTAAACACACAAATATCTGAGATGAACAGGTTTGTATGTTTGAGGGTCTGTATTTGTGTGCACACATTTGAGTGTGTGTGTGTATATGTGTGTGTTTAAGCACTGCTGTGCAGGACAGTGTCTGAAAGCACAAGGTCACAGGTTCTGTCTCTGTTCCCCACCTCTTTAATGCAAGAGTGTGTTTGTGTGTCAAACTCACCTGCTAGAACTGCTGCCACACACACACACACACACAGCTTGTTTTCTGCAGTACACACTGTAGGATAACATTAAGGGTTTGAGATATCGCAGTCATTACTGGGGAATACAATGTCTCAGCACACAAGCCACAACACATGACACCTTGTTAACAACACACACATTGAGAATTGTCTTGTGCTTTTCATCATGTAAAGAACCAGTGTGTTGTGTGTGCATCATAACAAAAACACATTTATTTAAAGTGTTTCATGAACAGCGGCTCAGATACAAAATGACTTGTGCAGCACCTAAAAAATACCATGACTTACCCGCACGCTGGAAATAGCACATCATCAGCTCTGTACACCTAAGTGAGAGAAAATGACAGCAATTACAACCATTAATTACAGCAGTTAGTCCAAAATAACATCAAATAAACCTAAGGAATTATTTTGGACAGTGTACAACAGGAAATAACCTTATTTCACCATTAAAACATCTTTTTGTGTGTAAAGGAGAGACAAATAAAGTTTTTCATTTTAGTATGACAGACAGGTTTATCTCTGACAGGGTTCATTGTGTGCGGAAGAAGAAAAATACGTCTGGCTTGGAAAGGTGTTTGTGTGTGTTTGAGGAGAACTGAGGCTCACGCAGGTTTTCAGTCAGGTAAAGGGGCCGCCTGCGGCTGTCGCTAACCGCCGTCCAACCAGTTAAACGCTCTGAGGAGAGGCGGCGGCTCAGAGCGGCCGCAGGTTCCACTGGAGTCCCGTCAGCCGAGTGGAACCTGTGAGACAGAGCCTAATTATCCTCTAAAGCAAAAAGCCAGTCGTGGTTCAATAACTCCAGCACGCCGCCAGCCAGATACGGTGTTTCCCTGGCAACGCCTCCACAGCAGTACCGCAGACATCACAGGGAAAGACGGGCGGTCACAGGGTACAGAGGGCAGGAAGAAAGAGTTGAGTGACAGGCAGTGTGTGGACATATCGGCTGAATCTTTACATAGGAAATCATGTATTTTTGGCCACAAGCTTATAAAGTATAACCCTTACAGTAAAACATCTTAATATACTGTAAATTTACAGTAAAAAAAAAATGGATAACGATTTAATGCTTTTTAAACCTGCCACACTGGGAGCAGAAAAACAGATACTTCTTTAAAAAAAAAAATATCCCCTACTATCTGCTTCCAATATCGGTCTAATTAAACCGATAATTGAAACAAAAAACGCTAACTCCAATACAGCCACTAATATATTGTGTACGAATGCTCGCCGCAGACTGCATCGAAGCACCCGCATTCGTCCTCCAGTGTCTGTGTGCGCAGACATGAGACGCTTCTGTGCAAATACACCTGTTATTTCCACACCTGCAGTGAGATTCTGACCTGCGCTGATAACACGCGTAAATTCATCCAGCTCCAACAGTTTCTCCCAGCCGAGCTCTCAGTTGCTAATCTACTTCCAAAAGCTTTAATCCCAGACAAACGTTACATTTATTTAAACAGCACAACGTGAGAAAACACACACGCTTTTAATTTGTGGTCCTCTGTGGACTGGAATTTTTCTTGCAGTTTAACGGAAATATTATTTTTTGTTTTTAATCTATATAATATTACGTGGGGTTTATTTTCTGCATGTTTAGGATCCGCTTGATTTTCTTTACGTACCTACAGATTTATTGTTTCATATTTTGTCATCAACAATTTTATAGCATTATGGTAAAATGTTTAAATATGAAACATTAAGCTCTTTGCATAGAATCAATTTCAGAAAATTTTAAAGAAATGGTTTTTATATTTATTAATACATCATAAATAAAAAAATTAAAAATCTCTCTTGCACACTTTAATTATTGTTTTCTATTTTCATATATTGATTAACGACTGCATCTCTGTCTGCATCTCTATTTATCTGTCTGTCTACAGGTCTCTCTCTCTCTCTCTCTCTCTCTCTGAAAGAAAATGCTGGCCAAACTTATCAGCTAGAAAACGAACTATTTTTTGCTCTGATACACACAAATGAAACACACTCCGATGTCCCGTCAGCCAAAAACATCAATACGAAACCGAGCCACCGTGGCCGAGACATCAGACCTGATGCCTGCTGGACCGCTCAGAACCGTTCGTTTATTAAATAAGGTAATCTTCATTGCTGGCTCTTTTCCTGGCTGGATCCGGTCTTTGTTCCTTCTCTTCATCTGTGTGCGCGTGTTCGGTATGAAGGTTTGTTCAGCTGACCGTTAGACTGTGAGCTGCACAGAAACATTCATCTGGCGCTGGCGCTGCCAGCCTGCGTGGAGCGTCAGACAGATCCTAATAAAACTGTCTGACCCCGCGGTGGGCACCGGCCTGGCGCTCGTCGGCCGTGGCTGACTGCTTGGTATGCAGAGAGCATGGCAGCGCTTCAGCTGTTGCCGGGAGCTTCGTGGCACAAACCCAGCCTGATTAGTTGGCATCCACTATTGTTCAGCATGAAACCAAGCAGGGGAAAAATTTAATTAGAGAGAGAGACACACACACACACAAAGAGAGAGAGAAAGAGAGAGAGAGAGAGCAACAGAGGGGGAATCAACTGTTTTGAAACTACATTTCTAATGTGGGTAATTTAGCAAAATTAGGTTTTATAAAGTTAAACACTCCGGGGAGATACAGAACAAAGCCGGTGGTAGAATATAATGATTACAGTCTTTAAATCTGTAAGAATCTTAAAAATGTTCCAATGTCATTTCCTAAGACTTTGTTGAAAAAAATTCAGATCGACATAAACGTGGACGTTCGCACGCTGTGCTTGTAAATTAAATGTATAAAAACATCTGCTAGCGTGCTGTTCCACTAACAGCAGTTTCTGGTCTACACGAGGACCAGACCCGTATTAAAAACACACACCAGCTCAATTCATGGAGACAGTTTTAGTGTAAATGAAGAAAATGTGCTCAGAGGTTTCAGCATATGCTGCTTCAATATGTTGCTCATTTTTTTAATCAACAGAATAAAACAGATGAAGGAGTTGTTTGGCTTTATATCAGACAGATCTTATATTATTCTTACAGATCTATTACAGATTTTATTAACAGATACGTGAGCATGTAGCCAAGCTAACATTTTTCAGTAGTAACGGGCGCCGTCTTCCTATTAAGATGCGTTAAACGTTAACAAATTTTACCTTTATTGAGGAAAAACATATTATGTACAACATCTAAGGAATTCGGGAATTTTAAATTGAATATTCCAGAAACCAAGGAGAAAAGATTCCTTAAATCAAGATTCCGGGATCTTTGTTCTAGAATAGTGTTATTCTTGAAAAAAATGTGTCAATTGTAATACAAAATATCACGTTTATTTACAAATGTTTATTGTAGCTAAATAGCTATTGTTATTCACCAAAAAGTAAAAGTTTCTATATATATGGGAATGAATGATATATTCAATGCGATGAAGCATCTGAGGTCGGTTATAGATGAGCCGCAGTGGTGATCAAACAGCGAGACGGAGCCGTGAGCGCGTCGACTCTCTCCTGTATCACTGACCGGTTCATGTTCCAGACAAACATCTCAGCAGATGTACAGGATTGAGTCTTTATTGAACAATCACAGAGCATCATCAGCACAATGGTCTCAAAGACCCATCATCGCTGCATTCTCGAATCTTCTCTCTCTTATTGCTCGCAAACATCTCTCCTGTGTCCATCACCGACCGCTTCCGTCGGGACATGGTCAGGGTTCGAGTGCTTTTGCCCTCTGCCCAGGTCCTAAGAGCTTAACCTGTGATTTTAGCACACAAAACACACAAGTTAGGGTCTCAGGGACCAGGAGGAGAGCCGGGTGTCTGCACAGGTTAGCGGCACAGACACACACACACCTACGTAGGGGACATCGTACGCCCATGTCCTTTACTGCTCGGCAAACGTTGATTTGTTTGATTACTCATCGACGTGAAATAGTCCTCGGCTTGTGTGAATAAAATCTCAACTTTCCTTTATTTACGGTAGATAAATTCTCCCAGAATTCCCAGCAGCTCAACAAGAGCTTAGCACACACACACACACACAAATACAGTATGTCATGCACAAGAACACATAGACAGGCAAACGAAAAATCATAATTTTATCAGTACAGTTACGAGTAACTATACGACCAGCCGTATAGATTTTAAACTGTCCTTTGAGCGGACAGACATGGATCGGGACACGGGAAGCTCGGATGAAATCAGCCTTTGTTGGTTAGAAAACCCTTCGAACTGATGGTCAGTCTCTCTCTCCGAGTTCTTCTTTGTCCTTAGAGTCTGTTTTTCATCCCCAGGATCTTTCGTGAGCTTTGACTAACAGAACCGCTGGTCTCTGAACCATCAGCGGCGTCAGACATGAGTGTCTGTGTGTGTGTGTGTGTGTGTGTCTGTCTGTGTGTGTGTGTGTGTGTGTCTGTCTGTCTGTGTGTCTGTCTGTCTGGGATAATATTCTCATCCTTCGACTCCTTTACACAAAAAAAAACAAAAAAGCAACAAATGATCAGACACAATCAATAAATTGAGGTTCGTTTAAAGTAAAATCGTCAAAAACACACAAAAATACAATGCCACACGATTCGGATGCCGGCAGAGGATCTTACAGGGCTTGTGTTAGAGCTCTATGTACACCCCCCGCTTCCCTCAAAGACCCCCCTCCTCCCCCACATAGCCACCCACCCAGACGCACATTGCCTGCAATCCCCCGTCACCAGCAGGCTTGAGAAATAAGTTGTCTTTTACTGACTTTGTAAGCGCAGACGCAGGAAACCCAGACGGTGAACAAATCCAATAGTGCACACGGTAGCCATGTCATTTACACAACAAACAGACGTCTAGCGCACACACACACACACACACACACACACCTTTAAGACTCCTCCCCCCACAAACAAGCAGCATCGTTCATCCTCAGGGACCAGACAGTGTGGACGCTCCCGGAAATAAGAGCGCCGCCACGTGCCTCAAACACTCACGCGCACAGACACAAACACACAAACACACACAGTCTACCTTCAAACCTGTGTCTGCTTTGTCATTTGCAAGGAACCGAAAAGAGTGAGACAGAGAGCAAAAAAAACCAAAGTGAGCGGAGAACAGCGAGCGATCCGTTGTGGACTTCATCAGACATTGAGATGTAACCATGAGGAGACACTCCAGACAAAACCATCCTCATCTTCGTTTTCATCCAAAGTACTGCACATCTTCCACTGCTACTGTCACCTCCTTTCTCCTCACACGCACACCCATCAGTCTGACACACCTCACGATGGTGACACACTCACCCGAACGTCGCCTCTTCCTGGGTCCGGACACCTGTCTCGGG
>JAZGTI010017592.1:0-12117 GCA_036877585.1 Botia kubotai | reverse complement strand
TGAACTTGTAAAAACAATATAGAACATAATTCAGTCTGTGTCAGATTCTGAATCTGAAATATCAAGTGAAGTCACAGATAAGAAAATGCCACTCGGCTTTGAGGTCATAACAGCCCCTTCATCAGTTTCTCCATCTGTGCATCGCTCTCCACTTCAGAACTGAAATACCTGCTTAAATCCATGCGCCACTTATTTACACACACCTGTAACTATCAGCGATTTTCTAAACTTTTCTCTAAACTGTGCATGCAATCTTTATCACATTTAATCTTGCTGCGGGAGATTTCACTGGTCACGTGATGAGAATAATGACAGACAGGACAAGCGTCACTGATACACAGTTCACAGAGTTGAAAGTTAAAAGTGAGCGCGCGTTAAAATGCGATTTCAATACCCCACATATTGATAGTGACTCCCGATGCCTGAAAATTACATACAACATAATTATCCGCCCAAATTTATGAGAGAATGCAAAAGCATTGCAATATATGCTTTCCCCCTTATAAGACAGCCCAACAGGCAGGGCGCAAATACATTTTGGTAGCCTGACTGGGTGACACAATAGCCCCGGGATGTCGGGCCAGCGATTTTGCGAGCCCTGTATAGAATAAAGAAATGTAACTGATAAATAAAATTATTTTAAAGACATAATAAAAGCAGCTATTGGATCGTGTTTGAACTCAGTCAGCAGTATCTCAAATGTTCTGAAAATGCCACATAAGTAAACAGGTTTAGAATCTTGGAAGCTGTAGGATATTGTGTATATCTATAAAATGAACAACATACATTCACTTAACCTACAGATATTTATGAACACTAAAGACCTAAAGAGGTCACAGTGGAGCATTAAACAATATCCAAACTAATTGAAAGTAATATTACAATTGAACAATCCCCCAAATATGGAATATTGATATTACTTTCACCAGTGCTAACCAATTTTTTCATACCAGGGCCACTCCACATGATAATTTCAATGTCAAAAGATAGTCAAACGATGCTCTTCTGGACACAATGTGTCATTCAAAACTCAAAACTGTACAGTGAGTGATGATTTTCTATGGGAAATAATTTTCATGTGAAGTCAAGTGGGCTGTAGTGCTCTAATCTCACTCTCATACCTCAACCGTTCCATGTTTTCCATTGTTCCATTGTTCCATCTCAGCATTGTCCACTCACCTAACATCCTGTGTGTCTTTGGAGTGACTCATTTCCTGTGATACTTAGCTCTAAATTCCTCCCTCTCTTTTTGTTCTTTATCTCACTTTCAAACACAAACCTACACCATTAATTTCCCCTCAAATCCATACGAATTATCAGCAACATATTGAAAGTTTTCTCCAATATTTCATAGTTCCTACCATAATAGCAAATGAGCTCATATCATAGCAGGAGGGATGTTTTATTGGCATTACATCTGAACGACAGAAGATTTCAATAAAGTCTTTACTGTCTTCTTCCATATTTCTTACTAACGCTTTCCATAGATTACTCATTTTTCACCACAATCTCAGTTGACCAGCAGGGTTTAATATATATTCCCTGAGACCACAGAGTGAGGAGATTCTCGTACATTTGAAGGTGTGAGAGAGAACTGCAGAGCATTCTACAGGTCCAGCATCACTGCCACACTACTGATGTGAAGCTGTTCCTTTTAAAGATACCTTATGATTTCATTACTTAAAGTATCTAATTAAAAATAAATTTCACCCAAATTTGTTTGTACTATGCATTTTTAATGAAGAATTTCCCAAATTAGTCATTGCAGTTAGAATGAGCCTTAGAAGGTAGCTGCCTATGTAGGCCGCAACGCAGCTTAGTAGGCTATAAAACAGAGCTTTATCTTTATAGTGTGTGTATTTTTTAAAGGAATTATATTACTTTATTTCTCCAGTTAAAATAGAGTAATATTATTATTCAGTGCCTTTAGTAGTTTAGTAGCATGTCACCATGGGCCTGCCACTCTGTCTTTTCGCGCAGATAATTGATCTTTTGAAAACCATTTAAGCTGAACATACACAAGCGAGACGTGTGTATTTAAAATCTCTTCTTTTGAAGCGAGTTGTGATTAGCCAATTAAAGAGTTTATTTGTCAGCCATGCAAAGATCACTTTGTGACCAATCAGAACAGAGTGGATGATTCATTGACACTTGAGTAATCACAGACTCATAGCTGTTTCTATAGCAACATATAGCGGAGGAGGACGCTCATAGGAAAATGTGCGTCAACCGCAACCTGAGGGTGTAAAACACACAAACACGAATGTGCAAACAAAACATACATGACGCAGGTAGCAGTGTGATGTTAAAGATGACAATTATCTTAACAATATCAACTTTATATACATGAATAAAGTTACTTATACTTATAAGTTATACTTCCTGTGAGGGTTTGTTCACTAAAAAATTAAACAAGAATTTTTTTTTAAAGAATGGAGACGGAAACTTAATATAAACTTTGTTACAGAGGAAAATGAACCGTAATATAAGTGTGGGTGCACTTGTGAGGTTTTTGAAAAACTGACTTGTGGGGACAATGAACTGGTTCCCACAAATTTAAAGGCTCAAATAGGACAAACTATCTTTTGCTTCAAACTAGGTCTGTCACGATATCAGATTTTCTCTACACGGTTGTCATGGCCAGAATAATTCACAGTAACGGTTATTGCGGTACCTATTGAATTAAAGAAAGCAATAAAGCTTTCACTTACTCATTGTTTTCTCTGTTTTGGCCAATAAGTCACTCAAAATACCAGCGTAGAGAGAGAGTTTGTAACCATTGTGGCTCTCAAGGCAAAATGTTAAACGGGTGTCATAGCACCATCTGCTGTGTTGGAGTGTTAACCAAATACTGGTGCTGAATTATCCATAACATTATCATGTGTAGTATTAACACGGTATCAGTAATCATGGTTAATCACCAGTTATTGTGGATAACGGTATATTGCGACACCTCTACTTCAAACATAATGTCAACAGGTGAGCGTAGATGAACGATATATTAGTATAACCAACAGATCCATGAGATGACTTAACTAATACAGTTTCTAAGGTCTGTGTGTGTATGTGTGTGTGTGTGTGTGTGTGTGATGGGGAAGTTCAGACTTCTCTAATTCCTGCTGAATGAAATGTCAGAGCGAGGCAGGGGGTTTTTTAACTCTCAGCGGTGGGGATCTTAGTGTGGGGGCAGCAGAGGGGGTAAAAGGGTCACAGTGCGTCTGGGGTTGGTGTAGGGTCTTTGTTAGCCGGAGCTGGACTCCTGAAGTCAGTCAAAAGACCCACGTGGGGGGTCCAGAAGCAGAGACCTGCGGAGATCAATATACCTACAGGGGGTCTATCCTCTCATAGACCCTTTCACTGCAGTGTGTTCACACACACACACACACACACGCACACACAGACTCGCTCGCACACAGAAAAAATTTGAAATTATTTTATTTTACGTCTCTCACTCTTGATTCTGGGGAAAGTTAAAAATGTAATACTTTCTACAGCACGTGTATGTAATGGATTATAAAAGTTTTAGTAATGTGACATTTAAAATGTCATTTTAATCATTCATATCTTTTTTTTAAATGGCATTTTTCATTCCTATGCGTCTGTTGTGATTTTAATTTATATTTATGTAAAGCACTTTGAATTACCGCTGTGTATGAAATGTGCTATATAAACACTTGTCTTGCCATGTCTTGTTGTACTTTAAGGCCTAATGAAGTAATTAAGTAATGAAGTAAATTATGCTGTGATACTATTATATTGTGAGTATGGCTAAAGGATGTTGTACAAAATTCAAGTGTCACCGTTCCTCTGGTAGATATACAGTATTCCCCCAGTGATGTAACAAAGGGTGTGACAATTGGCTTCCCTAGTTGTCAGCGCAGCGCCCTGCGAGTCCATTTCTGGATCTGACCCACAGTCAAATCATTCAGTGCAACAGCCACCAGTGTCCTAAAGTTCAGTGGGTCGAGGCCCTTTCCAGTACTCACATTCATCTTCAGAATATACAGAACTGAGTCACAGAAGCACTGAGGGAGATGAGTCACACCCTACGGTGCATGCATGGCCTCTGTAGGTGATGAAGAGATGCATTTAAATACCATATTTGTTAATTATGAGAGTACGCAGGACATAACTTCTCATCTGAACACGTGAACAACTGAACTAAAGAACCGAATGCAGTGAAATAAAGTCCTTCCTTTAAGCACCACGTCAATAAACTCACAGATTCTTTGCTCGATAACAACCTTGTACACCAAGGGCACACAAAGTATTTAAAACACACACACATAGGTGGACAATATCAACTGTGAAGGAAGCATTACTCATTTTAAGCATTTAATTGCAAACACAGCAGCCACACACACATTTATAAAACCGTATACACACACAGACACACCCTGAGGATAACCATGCCATACAGCATACAGCTGAGTAACTGACCCCTCTGTCTGGTGTGAAACAGGCTGTCCGCGTCAGGCACCATTTCTCGTTATATTGTGCATGAGCCCAGGGCTACTATACACTGTGTTATTGGACCATAAGCTTCTAGAGATGGATAATCTATGAAATAGCTTCCTGCTGACCTGAAATAACCCTGACCACACACACACAAATCGTTTTCATTTATAGGACAGTAAAGTGCAAAAGTAGGTGTGTGGGAGAGGGACTGGAATATGACCCAGACCAGACTCGAACCCTAGTCCCTGTGAGTCAACAGTTTTTATGTCATAAGCAAAGCACCTTGTGAAGCCACTGCACCTCAGCTCTAGCATATACACTCCTTTATGCATGTTTTTGTTGATATTTTTACTCTGGAGGGAATGTTAGTGAGTGTGTGTGTTTATCACAGGCAGAAAGCACCTGCATGGATTAGAGCATTTCCCCAAATCAGCTAATTACAACATGCTTCTCTGTTCTCTCCAGTAATTAAATCAAATGATCAGGCGAGACAACAGCTCTCCCTGAAATAAAGACTGGAAACAACAGCATCAGCAACAAATAAACACCTGTTACACACACACACACACTCTGATGAACAACAGGAGCAATCCATACACACAGAACACTCATTCGCAACCACAGCGCTAAAAACGACTGCAGTAAAATAGAACTTAAACGAATGAAATTACAGCACCAAACCAAATGTCTCCGGCAATATCCGAAGGAAGCTCTTTATTCCATGTGTCTTATTGAGGCTGCCACTGTCTCTCTCTTTCTCTTTATCTCTCTCTCTCTCTCTCTCTCACCTCGGCTATTGTCCCTCCCTCTTTAATTTGCACCTGTCTGGGTGTACAGTCGGACCGGCCCTACGGGAACCCACAATCCTGTTCGGTAAAATATCCTACATTAGGGTCCTCCAGGGACAAAGAGAACGACTTAAAAAAATGGGGAGATGGCAGGAGAGAGAGAATGAGAGACAACGCACTCAAATTGAGCTCACATACTCTCCGCAGTCGTCTCTCGCCCCCACACTGTAACTCTCTTGGGGTCTGACTACACTCCACCTAACCACAGCTCGCTTAGAGACCGAGTGGACACTTCACATCCATCAAGAGGCCAAGACACAGCACAAGCCAAGGACAGAATGAGACGAGCTCAAACTAGCAGAGACGGCACAAAATCTTCACTTGCCTGTAATACATGAACCAAAGGGTTGTCTGACATACAGAATTTGTAAATGCAAGTCATTACTGCAGATGGCTAACAATTAGCACAGTCTGTCGATCTGGAAAACATCAATCTGTCACTCACAAGGATCTTCACTAATGTGTGAAAACTTGTAAGCCAATTTGAGATGAAAAAGCAAATTTCAAGATACTTAACATGTAAATGCAAATCATTGTTGCACACGAGTAACAGTTAGCTGTTGTATCGTTTACAGCGTAGTGATAAATATGGCGTATAATAAGGAGAGTTCAGAAGTCACGAATTCAAAAGATATTAATGAGAATGCATGTTAACCTTAAATCTCCCCTTGTAGTTACCCATTTAGTTACCATAAGTTAGTCAGTAATTTGTTAAGTACACTGTGAGGGCATGTATTGTGCAACCACTTTGTTTTCAATACCATAGTCCTCAGACCAAGAAACTGAATTTAACATCATGACAGGAAATGTCAGAATGGTAAGTACTGCTATGTACAGTCAAGTACATAATGATTAAAATGATAATATATTAAGCTAGATGTCAACTTTTGACGTCATTAGCTGTTAAACACAGTTTGCAACATAGCACCAAAAATGGCTTCTATATAGCGAGAAAGTCAAATTTAATGTCAAGAAACAAAGTGGGTAAAGGCATGTCATGTCTGATGGCTAAGATTAGCAACACTGCAACAAAAATGGCTCAGCGTGAATGACTTAAATCAGTACTTTTCTTTCTCCATGTGAAACTGTGGGAAAATATCAGAAAGGTGTGGAAAAAACAGGCGGAAAGTGAAGAGAACGGCCACATATTGAGCCCTCCTGGAGTTCTAAGAAATTTCAGTCGAGTTGGAAAATGTCTCCTGTCCACAGCAAACAGGTGTGGGTAGGAGGAAAAATTGAAACGTCTTGATTTTCACACTGCTAATTTCATTCAGATCAGCCAATCTCGCCGCCCAAGCTTTTCGCCGCTTCCCTCTGAACGTGTTAATTATGAACTCTCGCTGACGTGAGCAAGGTTTAAAGGCTAATTAGCATAAAATCCTACATGTTGTATTTTTACCTTCCTAATCAACACCCTCACACAGACATGTTTTTTTTAGATGTGTGAGGGAGAGAAACAGAAAGAATGCTTTGACGCAATTAAAATGCATCTTAACATGCAAACAGTGGGGGTTGGCGACGAAAAGCATTGTACATAAATCTCTTGAAAATACTGTTATTGTGGTTGCTTTCTGTTCACATGGTTTTAGCCCAAAACAACAGAAAACCACTCAGGCAACAAAATACAAAAACTAAAATACCAATGGCAGCAAGAAAAAACGGTCCAAATCATCTGGAAAATCTACTTACAGTATCAATTACTGCCTAAACTGACTAAACCTGACGTTTCTAAATATTCCCATTATTGTGGCTTATATCACCTCAGGTTCAGATGGGTGGGCTGCCATATTGGGTGCCACCTGGTAGTGCCAGGGGGTCTTGGGTTATACCATTGGCAGGCAGGGAGATCCACAGATGGGTTGAGCTTCAGGGCTGGTAGGATAACATGAAGTAAGGGTACTGAAGGAGGTCTGTGGACTTAAGCGATGCTTTAGGGTGGGTTGCAGGGAAATGGATAAGATGCCATATGCTTCTGCTGACCTTTATCAATGTTAATGAACTAGCTAAGGGTCTGATCGTGTTGTTGTTTGCTTCCCTGCTTTTTTGAGTGTAATCACATTATCATGAAATTAGGATAACCTTTAAAAATAACTTACAGGTACACAAAGAGATTTAGGACTTTCACAGGTGTTACATAAACACTCCTCCTGAAACATTAACAAAATAAACTGGTTATTGCAATCAACATCAACAACTTAAAGAAAATGTTCATGAAAATGTTTCATAAATCAAACCACGCTGCTATCCCCTACACAGCTTCATTCTCATCAAATTAAACTTTACATTTGTTTGGTGTTCTGGTTTATTTTAAAGGTGTATTGAGTCATGGACAGCTAAATTGAGACAGGGATGTGGTACAGAGATAGTGAAAGGTTTCCACTCTGCCGGTCTCAGAAATATTGCTTGAGACACATCAATAACCATGTCCTAAAACTTCAGAGATGGATTGTGATCCTTTGTCCAGACTTCCCCCTCCATCTTCAACTCCTGCATGCACAGATTACTTGGACCCCAATGACAGGTCCCAGTGACCCCTAAGGAAAACATAATACCTGATTTTGCCATCCATCCACACGCATTATCCTATTTTGACCTGCGCTGTAAAACAACTGTGCATTCTTTCCACAGGCTTTAAGAGAAATACACTCCCTATACCTTAACAGGCACTAAAATAGGTGAAAACATCTGCCAGCTCTCCAGAGGCATGTCTACAGTCATGTATCAAAGGTGGAATGAAAGAGAAAGAGAGAGAGGGAGAGAGAAAGAGGGAGAGAGAAAGAGAGAGAGGTGCGCGCCATCACATGTAGGTGGTTAACACTGTTGTCTGAATAGTTTGGCGGTCACAGGGGGATGGAATATAGAGATGACTGAAGCCTGTGCCAAGCCAATTAGCACGTCTGCATTTAAATAGAATGTGTTAGAACCACCCCCACTAATGATGTCATTGCTCTAGGGTCTCCACGGAGATTGGAAGATGGCCGACCCCGATAAAGCCAAATCTACCATCGTCACTATCTCTCACGCACATACTCCATTACCCTGCTAGCACATACCATCTGTGTACTGAGAAAACCATTCCGCTTTATGCACTTACTCATCCCAATTCACAAAACAAACGCAGATTTCATGAAGGATTTTTGCCATCCAATACCAAGATCCTTGGTTTCCCAGCCCCCTCAAAACTACAAACTTCATTCTCGCAATTTCACACGTTCCGTTTTATCGTTCATAACATTTTCACACTTCTGTTTTTTTTCCTCTCACACACTTTTTCTCTTCAGAAAGTGTGTTGGATCTGTGCTGTTGTCTGGAGAGCCGCAGACTGTAGTGGGCATATGGAGGGAGAGAAGAGCTGCTCTGAGATGAGTCTCCGGGGGGCCCAGATCTCTGAAAGGACCCCAAACACTGTTCTGAGATCAGGATACAGGACTGCATGTCTCTGATAATACCCCAGATGCTGTTCTCAGATCAGCTTCACTGTGAAACAGCAGCAGGGGAGAACCAAATCTGATAGCTGAGAAACACTGTAAAACACTCAATGCAAAACATTAAAAATAAAGATTTATATCATATTTTTTATTTATTTTAAGTCTACGAAAATAAATAAATTTCAATAAATAACAAATACACATTTGTGTATTTATAATAAGTAATATCTCACTTAAATAATATCTCAAACTGTGTGTCTATAATTTTTGCTTTTCATGTGTTAATAAAACAGGTGAAAATTACTCTTAAACTCACTTGAGAGGGGGTAACTGAGCCATGCAGAACCAGAATACCACAGAAATCTTTGACTACATCCAGTGAGCAATCACCCAAAACACCCTAAAAATGACCTGACACTGTTTGAGCAAACTCCCAGAACACTCTGAAGACTGCTATGGCAACACCCTAGATAAACGATACTGTACATTTTGTACTTGTACATGTTGTTCAGTTATTATTGTAGTAGTTATGAATCTTTGAGTCACATCATTTTATTTTCATAAACATCTGTTATGTATATGAACTACGTAACATTTTCCATCACTGATAGTTGAGTTCATTACTAGAAAGTTACTACACGACACTAAATCACAGCACAGTGTGATCTCAGGTTTTTTATAGCATAACATTTACACAGTAATCCATAACTGAGAGATCTGTAAACAGCCCACTCTGCCACACACTCAGTTTCACAATTACTCATGCATTTATACTTTTGTCCTGGTGTTGTGGTGACAAGTTACGGCAGTGAATCTCTGCATTACAGCATTGCTATGACACAGTGAAGGCTTTCTCCACAGTTACCATGGCGAGGTGGACATAACTGGCACTCTGACCCAACTCACTGTTCACGGAGCACTAGGGGCCATGACAGACACTCCAAAATATCATCTGCTCCACAGAGCGTAACATCCACAACCTGCATGAATGCTAAAACAAAAGAGACCGTTCACCCAAAAATGAAAATTCTCTCATGCCATCCCAGATGTATGAGCTTTTTCTTCTGTTATATCATAAGTCCTATTTCTGTAGTTCCATACAGTGTAAGTGAAGGGGGAACTAAAAGGTTTATATAGCATCAATAAAATAATGCATAGTTCTGCAGTGGATTAATTCATGAGTTCTGAAGTAAAACAACAGGTGCATCAAAGCAAAAGACCCATATTTAGTCAAAATGCTAAACTCATTTGAAATCAAATCATGTGCACATATCATGCATTGAAGACATCAGATTAAGTCCTGACAGAGAGAACTTTTTAAAACAGTCATTTATCTTCTGCAGTACATCATATGTACAGTATGTTAGAGACAGATAATGTGTGTAAAGTCTGAATATATGTATAAACGTGACAAGATGGTCATCATGGAGTCTAATTAAGTATTTCTTATGAAATGTGTTGCTGTATTATGAGCGAGCGGTCATCACTCCAGCATCGCACAGATTTTAAATGCGATTAATCATTTGTCTTAAGCGAAATATGCAAGAAAGCGCATCTATCCACACAGATCCCTGCACCTGCGCACGGACAGAGAGCACCGATTTACTCGCAATGATTATAAAATTACAGACAGAAATAAATAAAGTATTTGATTTGCTGATCTCTGTGTGGTTTAATTCACAAGTCCATAAAGGTTTATGGCAATTCTTGGAGGTTCTTGGATAATTAACACGCAGGAATAAAATGTGCTATACCTGCTGAATTTCAGGCGCTTGTGTATAATATTTAGACAACAACACAGCTCTTATTGGGTGTTAAAAGTGTACTAATCACTATTTAATCAAATGTCAAGGAAGAAAACTGTGTAAGGTAAAGCGAGGTTTAGGTCAACAAAGGCATTTGGTTCACCATGAGAGTACCGTGGTGCATACCGTGGTGCATACTGTGGTGCATCGCAGTTTTTTTAGTTCGCTTTTGAGCATTGTTACACAACTACTTGTTGCTAACATTAAATATAAACTTTGATACACTACACTGCCACAACACAGATACAGTTTGAGATATAGTAAACCTGAAATAAGATGTGGGGATGTGGATATACAGGAGCATGTGCTACAAATGGGAATCAGGTTGCAGGAAACTAGGGGTTATGGGTGACATGAGTGCACCTTCACAGAGACCATTACACAACCAAGAAGGGTGATGAGGAAGAGTAAACAAGCTCCATATAGCCTGAGAATGTTCTAGCATGGAGAGTCTGAGAGCAGTCTGACTCACTGGTCTGCGTGGGTGACTTAGACCAGCTGAAACCTCCTGATATCTTCACCAGGAGAAATCTGATACTGACACCAAATGCCCTCCCTGCTGTCCAGGGCTTTTTCACATGTACTGTATCTATCAAATAAAAACTGCAGGGCAAACACCATTGAAAATTCTTGTCTTTGGAACACATTTAAACGGCACAGAAACATGGCCACGCCCTTTTCCCCAGCAGTACATGTTCCAAAGCTACATCTGCAGGTCTAGAGGCAGATGCTGGTAGTTCCCAGTTTTGAAATCCACTATCCACCCAGATTGCACATCCGCATTATTATTGCTAACATGCTGTAAGCAGTGTTGTGCAGTGCGCTAACAGAGTGTTAACACCCGCCTCCACCTCCAGCTCCACCTGTCTAGATCTGTTTACAGGATATTGTGCCTATCATTGCAGGAGCATCACATGCATGCTCGCTACAGTATGTGTATATTAACAGTAGCAAGCGACAGATGCAGAATAAACAGATAGAGTTCAGACCAAATACATTCACGTCGTTAGCCATTAGCATTCATACAAACTTCCAGAGAGACGTCATGACTGACATAAAGACATTCATTGCTGAGAAACTAAAGGATTCATTTGCAGGGTTTGTTTCAGTTGATTGTAGCTACACATGAACCGTCCTGTGCTTGTTTAGCTCTCTGTGAATAACCGCTGCTAGCGCTTCAATGCGTAAGTGAGCCGTCTGAATTATTCACGCTGAATTGCAAACTGATTTTGCTCACCTGTGTGTGCAACTCATTTAAAAGAACCGACTTACAGAGATATTCTTTAAGAAACGGGCATCGCTAGTTCCGATTCTAAACATCCGGCAAAAAAACACTTGACATGATTACTGTAGGAAACTGTCTCTCAGATCAGAAACAGAGCTTAAGATACACACAGTGCACCACTGTCCAACTGCAGCTGTGACAACGTATTCTCTAAAACTGGGCTAAGTTAAGACTATGTCTGACCAACTAGCAATCAGAAATTATACCAAGCTTATACCAAGTCTTAAAGAAAAAAATTAGCTGACCAGCTTGTAAGACCAGTATATATATATATATATATATATATATATATA
>JAZGTI010017591.1:0-12118 GCA_036877585.1 Botia kubotai | reverse complement strand
AGCTGTTTGGCAGAGCTACAAAACGTCGCTCCAAACATTCAATCTATGGCACGTTTAAATAATCAAATGCAACGTCCAAATGCATCTCAAATCCCTAAATAATCAAACGCAATATCCAAATGCATCTCAAATCCTGAAGATATCTGCCTTAACAACCTAAAGACAACAAGGCCCAATCAAAATTTCTCACTTATGTAATATGTAACAGACAGTCCTGCCCCCAAATCATGCTATTGGTTTAGCCAATGTTGCTATGTCTGGTCAGGATGCTTAAACAAACAGAGCAATGTTTTAAAGGTGTGTTTACACCTGTCAGGGAAATCAAACCGCGGATGGCTTACTTAGCTGTCTCTGCCTACTGGGGGATTGGAGACTGTATTTTAATTCTGGAAAATATTACACTTCCTTAAACAACAATTGTTCTTTGCTATTAATAATGACTATCACAGATTTATTCACTGATTTCATAACCGGCATTTCTATTTAATTACATGATTCATTCAGGAAGAGAACGCTCTCTTTCTGCACTTCATTACATCCAATATGACACATAATGTTGGACTGGTCTCTGTCTATAAGACCAGAGGCCTCTTACTGTTACACATACTCTTTTGGTTAACTAAGCATGTCTACCACAGGGGCCTTTAGCTGTAATCACACTGACAGTAAACGTAATTGAACTGGACAGTTTCAATAAGAAAAGTCACTCTGCAAACTGTCTGGATTTCTGCTGGCCGTTACATGTGACAAGCGCTTCCAAAATCTGCTGGAATTTGGCAGATTCTTGGTCTGCAAACCAGGAAAATGTACTAATTGAAGTGTGTATTGGAAATGAAATTGCCGCAGGCTGTTGCCAAGGGCATCTAATGAGGCAACATTCTCAATAATGTTTTCGTTAATAAGACTGAGGAATCAAAGTGAGTAACCCAGTTCACTACTTAACAGTTCAACTGGTGCCTTCTCCGTAATGGTGACTAACAAGGATATGTTGTGTTTACCACAGTTTATTACATTATAGTTTGACCGATCAGGCTGGTTTATTTAAGGAATGCTCAGGCAGCAATACAAGTTAAGCTTTGTCAGTGGTGATTATGATTTTGAAATCTTAATGTCGTCATTGTCTTGCAGTACTAATAATTTTCCTACATAAGATTTAAAGAATTACCCATAAACCCCCACCAAACGTGCAGGTTAGCATCAATGCTGAAAGTGAAGGTCAGAACAGGACCAACCTCTGGAGTGGAAGTCTGCGGCTAGCGATCTAACTGGAAGCTTCTTCACAGCAGCGGATCGGTACACAATGTGAGAACGTCCACCCCCCTCCTTCTCCTGCTCCATCACATGATGCCCTGTTTCCACTGGCTCAATGAAAAATTCCTCCTGCTCGGTCCGAATCATCCCCGCCTGTGAGAACCAGACAAACAGATAGGTCAACCTGATACAACCTATACCACATCAAAGCATTCTGACTATCTGATCCACTGAAAACATCTTTTAATAAACATAGTGAAGGATAGTGAAGGATCTGTGCTATAAACATTACTGTAATACATTTGATGTATGTCACATTGGTCTTTACATAAACAATAATTTACATCATGTGTACAGTTCATGCTTATCACATCTGGTAGAGCTACTTTATTAGCAGATCACATAGATACAGATTGTTTTTTTTATGTATTATACTGTACAATAGAAATAAACAATGTATAATGCAAATCAAAAACAGGTGTAATAAAGAATAAGAAGGTATGTTCAAACTTTCGACTGGTGATGCACGTAAGTAAATAAAAACAATGAGGAAATAATGATGTCACAGAGATCTCAGTAAGAGTAAGGTCACATGGTCAAAAGGTAACACGCTTCAGCCAATGAAATTATTTGGCCACTTTAATCCTGTGTGTGTGCATGTTCATCTTGATTCTATGCCATTTTAGACCACAATTTTCATTTTAGCACTTTCCTTTTCCTCATACGGGCTCCTGCACAATTGAGAACGCTCCTCTGGGCAAACGTTAACACACAGCACTGAAATCCTCTTTCCAGCTTTTAGACTCTAAAAGGTTTAGTGTGCCTTTAGGCCCCGTTTCACCTGCTCAGAGACACATTACTCCCTCTGCTATCCACCTTAAGTCAGTCAAATCTCCATTTTAGTCCTTTGCCTGATTTAGGATCAGTTCATCTAATACCACCTGCATTTTAAACACAAGGACATTAATAACAGAACTGGCTCCAAATTAGACGTGTGCCACATGAGGTCATAGAATCTGGATTTGAGAAACCTCCCAGAGAGTGATATGCTACAATGATTCCCAGAAGAGACAGACTGCCTGCCTCTTCTTTTGGCTGGGGTACAGTGCAGATGTGCATAGAGTGAGCTACTGTGTGTCTCTACAGGTAAGCAAAGGTGGAATCTGCTGGCGAATGCAGCCAGTATCACTTACTATTAATCAGGGTTGTGCACCATTCAGAACTGAATTTAAAATGCTTAGAATTAAAATGCCTAAATTTTGAAATGAATTTGGATTAAGGTACCAAATAAGAATTTGGAATTTGACTGAAGTACTTGGAATTTGAATTAAGCAAGTATGATTAAATTGGAATTTCAGAATTCCATTCACATACTAGTAGCCTACAGAAAAAATGTATACTATACATTCTCTGACACAGGAGTGGTATTTGTAGCTTAATATAGTTATTATGATAAATTTTGATGACAACATCCTAAAACAGTATGTTGAACATTTTTTGGTGCTACATGGCAAAATAAAAATTTGATGGCTATATACATTTTTCGACAGTACTGAACATGAGGGAATAAACAGACATAATGGGTAGAAAATCGAATTCATTGCTTTGTGACAAAACTTTTCTGTGGTATGACTTCTTCAACATTCTGTTAAGTGTGGCCAGTTCAATTCGAATTCCAACTCCTGAACTGAAAGGGAGCTATTTTCAAACTCAGAATTTTTCCAAAATGTATTACACATTAGTTTCTGCATGAAGTTAATTCATTCTAAACATCGTTCTTTCAGTCCTCATTAATAGGCTTGGTTGGTGGAGCTAGCTTGCAGGATTTTGCTATCAGACACCGCGCAATGATTCTCCCTACACGTTCTTCACAAGCCGAGATTCCTTCGTAGCTAATTGGCTGATATGCACAAACAACTACGGCACCATTGGAGTTTAGAACAAGTGCGTGTCAGCTGCAGCTTTTATACAGGTCACTGAAAATGATGACATAATTCACATAATTCACACTGAAAGCAGGCTTAGCCAGGAGCCGTCACCACCCAAGCTGAGCACAGCTGGAGGTTGCTGTTCAAAAACATGGTGGGACATCCGTATGTCAGCCTGAGCTATGCAACCGATCTCAGATGGGCAACTACCCTGGATGACCTTCTCCTCCATGAGAGAGAGAAGAGGAAAGGTAGAGGAAAAGCAAAGGAGAATAGGGAAGGTAGAAGGAGAAGGGCCAGAGGGCAAGATGTATCCTGCCAGAAAGGTGAAAGCATAGCGACAGATGCTGGTGACAGCAGAGTGAGAGATGAAAACGTCAAGCGGAGGTGCTAACGTGCAGTGTCAGGCAATCTTTCTCTCTCTCCTGCTCTCTCCAGGTTTCTGCTCCGAAACAAGCGTTCGGAAAATTGCCAGTCACTCTCCTTAATTCCATCTGTCTGTTTAGACAACCGGTAATTACCGGTTCTCATGACTGCATCCACACAGCATCCATAGGGAAACCTCACACAAGCACACACGCGGGTATATGAGCAAGCATGCGCTCATGCCTCGGGCGTGTTCACGTGCATGTTGTCGTGCTGTGCTCACTAACACTGACACCTCAGAGATGCTTGAATGATCTGGTGGTGAGCATTCTCGACTCACGGCTGCATGAACTTCTGAGCGCTGCGTAAAATTAGATGTGCTAGACATGCGGCTATTTAAGAGAAAGTGTAAAACTGCATGAACTTCTATGCATAACATTAGATAACACAGTGCGCGTTTCATAATATCAGATGTGCTATCATTTTAAAAAATCATCAATTTGTTCAAAACCTGCTCATGATATTAAGATCTTAATGTCACCACTTTATATCAATTGAAAAATATACCAAACAACCAACTTACATTACACAGCTGGCATGCTTTGACATGTTTAAATAAAAGCCTTCAAAGTGCTTTTTTTGTGCTATATTAAAGGTAGGGATAGCAATAGCAAGCTAGCTTTGAAAGCATAAGATCCCACCCTCCTATCAGAGTGCTCTCCAAAGCCACGCCTCCTCCAACACACAAACACATACATAGTTGGACAGACAAGCAAGACATCCTATCATTGCATTCGAATGTTATGGTCCTACAACTTCCACAGACGATATATACTTATATAAGCATATTTGGACAACTTTACTTAGTTATTGCTATCAGGATGTAAAAAGACTTTCAACTAGCGTAACAAAAATTGTCTAACATGCGCTTAATCACGCACTGTAATTTTAGAAGCTAACAATACGATTTTCAATTTCAGATCTACTTTAATACATACAGTATCAGACCTGCAATTACGTGCCCAGAAAGGTTACAAATTAAATATGGCTACAGAACCACAAGCAAACAATTATGAGTCTCCACTGTCAATGCCATGAGTTATGACTGAGGCTTCCGTGCTTCAGCAACGAATGCCTACACACGCACTGACTGTGATTTACTGTACTTACATTATAAATCAGCTTTATCAGCCTATTATTTTTAAACACAGTCACAGCGGAGGAAGACAAAGCAGCCACTAAAATCAGTTCAGAAGATGTTAGCGTGTAGAAAAGAATCTAAGAATGTTCAGAAAAGGTTCTCCCTCAGTTTGTTCCTTCAGCTCCGACCCTTGTCGATAGATCTACACTGTAGCTCCTGGTCTGGAATACCAAACAGAGGAAGGGTGGAGTGTGCGCTGAGAGGGAGAAAAGATGACGCGAGGGGCTCTGAGACACGGACGTATTGATCGCTGAAGGGAGAAGCAAGGGGAACTGGACAAGCCTGCACTGTCCCTTCAGCTCTCAGAGGAGAGACTGAATAAAACATTAGAGGCCTGCTGAAGCCGAAAGAACACTGTGTTCACTTCCAAAGCGGGATTTAGGAGACGGAGCGAGCAGGTGGAAACACACTGACGGCTAAAATGGCTGCTCGTCTTGTGTATTCTCTGTTTGCTCACTTCTTCAATTTCTTATGTGCCCACCAGAAATTTACGTTCAGCTAACGAACGTCGCCTTGTGGTTCCATCCCAACAAGGGAAGAAATCACTTTCCCGGACTCTCTCTTTCACTCTGCCCGGTTGGTGGAATGAACTCCATATCTCCATCAGAATGGCTGAGTCATTAGCCATTTTCAAGAAACAACTAAAAAAACTCATCTTTTTGTCTTCACTTCCTTGACTAATTTACTAACACAACCCCACTTCTACTTCTAAAAAACCCTTCTTATACTGTGTTGAAATACCTGAGATCTGTCTATGTCTATGCACTTATTCACTGTTGCCTCTTATTGTAATTGACGCCAATTTAAACTGCCCCTCTTATCACAGGGAACGTTCTCAGAAGGTTGGTTAACATTAAAAGTTCTCTTGAAGTTATCAAAAACACTCCACATAGTAACATTCCTAGATCATTCAAAATAAAATTTTTAACGTTTTTGTTACTAGATAGGAAACATTTTTTAACAAAACTGTTAGCCAGGATCTGTACTGTAACATGACAATATACAAAACACATTATGCTGTTAATTTTATTCTGTATATTAGGTGTGCTTTTGAAATAATTATTTTTATAGCATAACCCTCAATCACAACAATCACATATTTTAAAATACAAATCAATGTCAAATTCAACGCTGACACTCCATACGGACAATTGCCTGTGACGCATTTCCTGGGAATTGTGCGAATACAGTACAGTATGTGGTAAGCACATAAATTAGCCCTGCAACACAAACTGTTATTCTATGAATATCTGCGGTTTAAACCACAACAGCTGCTCACTTGATGTCTTGTTTGATTGAACCATGTTTCTGCTTAATGAAACAGACACTTCGACTTTGCACAAAGTGTAAAATGTTTTTTAAAAGGTTTCCATGGCACCGCCTATAGATTTCAAAGTGAATAGGGCCTGGAAAGGACTAACTATAACTTTGAGTAGAGGGGAGGTTGCAGTTGGTCGTGTATTACTATGAAACTTTCCATGACAACTGCTGTATCACACAAAAAAAAACAGAGGAAATAAAACACAGAACACTCACAAATTAATTAATTAATTAAAGACAGACAGACAGACAGACAGATAGATAGATAGATATATAGACAGAAAGTCACACGTTCTGTTCTGTCAACTGCGCTTTCTTGTGCAAATGAAAAGACAATTGAAATTTAGTACCAAATTGCAAAATTTGTTCTCAAGGGAAGCTAAGAAAGATTGTGTGAGGAGGAGAAGACGGAAAAATCACAAAAAAATGAATAGAAGTCGTAAAGCTCAATATGACAGCAACTGTAATGGCAGCCACGCCCTTCAGTTAAAAGTGTCTTAAGGTAGCTCTGTAAGCAATAAAATCACATGAATTTTAGAAGCCATAACAATTTAACAGTGTGTCTGCTCCATGTCTGTATTATGATTAGTAAGTGGATGTACGTGTGTGTGTGTGTGTGTGTGCACACACACCACAGACCCACACACACACTCTTCTAGTTCTTTTAATTCATACAAACTCATAAATTCTCACAAGGGGTGGCAGATGTCAGGACGATTTACACCGCAAGAGACTTATTGATGCAATCATGTGTCTATCCCAGCATCCCTCTCAATACATGAGTGTTTCCTGAGAGACATACTGTCCTCAGATCAGTTCTTACACTGCCCTGAACTCTCACGCCAAATTACATATGACAATGAATACACAATCCACAGTGCATGTCAAAATAAATGCATGGGTCTTGCTCTAATGATGCTTTTTCTGCCTGTGTCTCTTTCTGTCTGTAAAATCCAGACTATGTTTTACCTCTGGCTGTGTGTATATCTACATAGTCAGTATAATCTGCTTCGATCAATAATCCAAGTAGCTAAACATATACAGTGCAATCATATACATAAACACTTGTGGCCTTTGCTGGCGGTTTTTGCTGGCAAACACATTGAACAGAAACCTTAACAATGAGCAGTAATTCTTCCTGATCCAGTAGACTGTGAATCTGCATATCTGACTGACAGTCTCTTGAGAGCTGGAGAATTTGAAGGCAGCCTCGGTATGTGCTAACAAAGATGTCTGTGTGTCTGAGACTTGGATTATGAGAATATAGAACAAAGGTGTAAGTCAGACAGATATGGACAGTCAGAATGAGAGGTGGGTCTTTAGGAAATCAGAATTCAGAGAGAAACAAAAAAAAACGGTTCAGCCGCCTCACTGAGGTGTGAATTTCAAAAAGTAGTTCATCCAAAAACGAAACCCTGTCATGTTTTGCTTGACCTTGTGCCATTTCAAATCCACATGCTGTTATTTTTATGGTGGAACAAAAAAATGAATTTCTTGTTTTTATACAATTAATTGTATTAATTGACTACTTTAAGCCAATCAGAAAGTGCTGAATCAAATGCTTGACCTGGTATCATCAGTGAGTGCTGATGAGCTACCAATGGTGGTTTAATATTTCTGTTTAACTTGTTGGCCAGGGCACTAACTCCCTATTCCTCCTATACCCTATTAAGACTCCACATGCACAGTAAACTCGTGGGTTTTACTCTGGGACTGATTCTTGCTGAATTTAAGCTCGGCTCTGTCTCAGTTGCATCTCTGTCAGCCGCACACCTCACGCCCACAGATGCGTTTCGGCTGGGGGTTTCTAATGTCCCTCGTCTTATTACTGTTGCCTTGAGAACAAATCGATCTAGTTGCATAAAAATTCTGCTGGTTGATAACAATATGACACACTGGCTCTGTTTTAAAATCTAGTGTGCTGCCTACGTATTAAAGCATTATAGGCTCCCTCCCAATAGAAGGCAGTCAAAAAGGTTAGGTACCATAATCATGCTGCCCTCTAAGATATCTCGTTTTGTCATCGCATTTTGCAAGCATTTTGGTGTTAAAGTACTAACGTCACACTCAGTTGAATTCAATTGTGACTCAAGTCTCTTGTGCACTTAATGAGATGAGCACTATTTGTGTTATAGGAAATTTTCTAGGCAGCTAGTAAACACCAAAGCAGATTACTACGTTTTGGAACAGGGCCATTGTTTTCGAACCCTGACATAGCTTGTGCTGGAAGGAAAATAGATGGTGAGTAATTTGGTTATTGATATCAACAGGGTGAAAGCATAATCGACATGAACAAACAAGGGTGTGAACAAATTAGCATACACGTGCTAGCCAATCACAAGGCTGTTGTGCGTACGACTAGAAACTTATTGCGCAAATCAACAATTAACTAAAGTTTCAGAAAATGTGCCATTTAATGAAACAGACTGTGTACAATTACAAACCTGAGTCACTTTAAATGTACAAACTTCAAATAACCGCTTTTTAAACGGTAGTGTCATTCCCCGTAATGACGGTACTCTGTGTGAAATAAATCCCTTGTTTTAAGAGATAATTGCATAGGAATGAGATAAATGTGAAGAGCATAATGTGTGTGTGTGTGTGTGTGTGTGTGTGTGTAGACAGAGAATGTGTGTTGGTGCTTCAGTGTAGAGTAATTGGTGTCAGCTCAGGGCTTTACTGCACGATAAGGTGAAGAGCAAGGAATGACTGGGGGGTGAGAAGAGAGAGAGAACAAGTGACAGAGAGTGGGGAAAGTGACAGAGGAAGAGAGAGAGAGAGAGACAGAAAGAGAGTGAGTAACAGAGGGAGAGAAATAGAGAGTAAGACAGAGTAATAGAGAGAGAGAGAGAGTATGACAGAGAGAACAAGTGACAGAGGGAGAGAGAGAGCGAGAGAAAAAGACAGAGTAAGAGTTGCAGAGGGAGAGATATATAGAGAGAAAAAGACAGAATAACAGAGGGAGAAAGACAGAGAGAGCGAGTGAAAGAGGGAGAAAGAAAAAGAGAGAGCAAGTCTGACAGAGGAGGACAGAGAGAGAGCGCACAAGTTAGCGATGGGGGTGGGTGGAGAGAAAAAATAGGATGGATGTTTAGAAAGTTTGAGAGGGTGCTGGAGGGTGATGGTTTGATCCAGCCAAACAGAGAGCAGCTGTGAAGGGAAAAGCTATGAATGTCACATTTCCACAGAGACAACTGAGGGCAAAAGTTTTCAAAAGTAAAACAATATTATTTACAAAGAAACTAATGATTGTGCCTGGCTCTCCTTAGCTCATTAAAGAAACACAAAATGTTATTATTTATTCACCCTCAAACTCACAGACAAATTCCTGAACAATCCTTTTACACATCTTGCTATATAATTTACATGACAGAAAAATAACAGTACAGTATATAGGTTGAAACAACATGAGGGTGAATAAATCACAGCGTTTTCATTTTCTCTAGAATTTACTACCAAAACTATTATTTATTATGGGTAATGTTAGACTTTTATCATCATGTAGGATAACGGTCCAAGTGCATGCCTAAACAGCCTACTCGATTCATTTCAATTATACATGGTTATACACATCTAATGTCGTAGGCAGCCGCAGTTGATAGCTAGCTAATTAGAAGGCAACATTCTGATCACATTTTCCGCAGTTGGTTGCCTTGATTCTGGCCTCTATGGCTCATGACCCTTTCTAATTCAATTACATTCAATTGAACCCAGTTCGGTCGAGTCACGCCAGAGGAAAAGCTGGTTTAAAGAGAACTGCTCTCAAGGGGTCTTTCAGAACAAGAAACAAGCTGATTAATTGCCAAATCCTGTCCGCAAACATAAATCTCTTTCCTAAAGTCAATTTAGCTATTTTATTATACTAAATACATCATTATGAAACTTTAGAACTGCATATATAACTGCTGGGTGACAGCAAAATGAAGTACACAGTAACAGAAAGAGAAAGAAGGAAGCAAGCAGCCCACAACGCAGTACATACATCATTTCTTAATACATTTTTTACCCACACGTTTGTTAGCTTTGAAGTACAATGAGAAAGGTCATTCTTTTCATCTTTAATGGCATGATCAGAATCACGACATTAGACAAAAGCTAGTTTTAAGCAATACAACACAGAAAACGTAATAAAAACAAATAACATTTTCTCTGATTTAAAGCTTAAGTGTATACTTCTTAGATGTTGAAACGCTTCCTCTGATCCCAGTTTAACACGCCGTGAGGGAAATTTTGGCTCCTTTTCCCACAAGACAAAAATTCACACGTCTTAAATGCATACACATTTCTGCTTAAAGAATTTTTTGTGAACTTTTAGGAGCGCACTAGCATACAGATACAGCAGATGACCTTAAAGCTAATAGACATGGGCCGAAAGCCACAAAACCCCAAACTTTGACCTTATGTGGTGTTTATCTTCCTTATGCATAAGATTCTCATTATCTTTCTCCACTGTCTCATGTCATCACCGTGTAGCAATTCCTGGGCAGCTCTAACAGCAAGTACTAGCAGAGTCTCAGCCAACCCTGACAGGACGGTATTGATTGGCGTGTGCTGAGGAGCTGAACTCATTGGCAGTCTTGGCAGTTTTAAATGGACTCTTGTTAGCGATTCAGATTACAGCACTGTACCGCACTTCCGATGCTACCGTCCCGACTCTCATCTGCCACATTATTTTCGATGCCGAAACACGAGCGCGGTAAGGCGCCTATTTATCACTTCCTCTTGACTACAGAGAGGGGGGTGGTGACAGATTACCTCAATTAGGCCGGACTGACTGGTTCGGAGAAGTAATCTATGAGACAAAAGGAACGAAACCTCGGCGGTGGCTAAATTTATACGGTACCGTGATGAATGTTTAAGCGCTTGCTAATTCCTGTACAAGCCGACTGTGTTCAGGACACAATAAAATAACCCCAGCCATCCCACCCCGTCAGCCAATATTCAATTAATAAGTGACATGATGTCGTAGAGCAGCTTGGTTTAAAAATGACAAATCACACTGCGCTCAGACTGTATTGAAATAGTGGCTAATGAAATCAATCAACAGGCTCAGGACTGAATCACAACATGAATGATTACAAAACTTTACAAAAGCCAAAAGCTTTGGCCCTCGTGAGCTAAATTAAAACGGTGCTAACCAGGCTAAAACTTTCAGGAATGCCACCGCCCTGTTTCTCACTTCTCGTTCCTGTAATCTTTCCATCTCTATCTCTATTTCTATCTCGACTATTAGGTATACCTGTAACCTAGCAACAGCGGAAGACATTGTCCCGCCCTCCACCTTCTCGCATAGTGACAGCTTCACCCTGTCAGCCAATACGGCTCAAGAAACTGCATCTCCCAGGGGGCCCAGTCGACCAATCAGCGAGTTTAAAAGGACCTGTTGAGATGCACACACACAGATACTGTGCCCCAAGAACAGGAAAAAATGTACAGGATGATCGAAAGATGAGCCTCTACACAGCATACAGATAAAACATATAACAACACACTCGCATGCATATGCAAGCCTTCACCTGTCCATCAAACTATAATTTTTTGCATTATTCAAAAAACTGTCAGGGAAAGACAATGCATGCTGGTAAATCAAATCAGACCACCACGCCCTTATCAGACAGCTGTGTCACTGCCATATGACTCCCCCAGAACAAAACAGTTGTGTGAATCATTAAATCAGACACAGCTCTGGCATAAAAACACATTGTTTGTCCATCAGTTTCACACTCATTTACTTCAAAAGGCACAAGCAGTTAGCTCATTGTATGACACAACATTGTGCATATCTCGTCTTGCTGTGGTCCTCTAATCACCTCAATATTATGGTCAGTCATGCCTCCTTTGGCTGGTTCATTATCATGCAATCCCTCCATACCTCCATCTCCCTCCCAAGCCCAGTCAAAGCCAAATTAACCCCTGCTGCGCCACCTTAAAACAAGCTATTCGTCCTTAATAAGGTTACTGATGCAAAGTCTGGCATATATAAACATGACTAGAACATCAAACTATAAAACAAGCAATTGAGCTGCTGTTATCCTGATGAGAAAGAGCTGGA
>JAZGTI010017590.1:0-12119 GCA_036877585.1 Botia kubotai | reverse complement strand
TCCGGCGTACAGGAGAATTCATCCGGTGTTTCATGTCTCCAAATTAAAGCCCGTTTTTCATTCAGTAATTAATCCGCCTGTCCCGGTTCCTCCCCTGCTGCGTCTCATAGATGGTGAACCAGCTTATTCGGTTAAACGCATTCTGGACTCGAGACGGAGGGGACGAGGTTTTCAGTACTTCGTGGACTGGGAGGGTTACGGTCCTGAGGAGAGGAGTTGGATGCCTGCGAGAGACATACTGGATCACTCCCTTATCGATGATTACAATCGTCAGGTAAGCTCTCCTAGGAGAGGGGGTACTGTCACGGTTTATGGGTCTGTGTCTTCGTTTTGCGTCTCTGTCTGGTGTGTGCGCGTCTGTCGCGTAGCAACTACGGCTGCCGGTTTAATCAGAGCGCTACAGCTGCAGCTCATTTGCGCTATCTATTTAAGCCTGGTGTTTGCATTGTGTGTTGTTGGTTCGTTAATCTTGTCTCGTCTCTCGTTCAGCTCATCGAGTTCCTGTTCTCGTCCTGCCTAGCGAATTACTGCACTCACCTTTGGATTTGCTCCTTATTATTGGACTCCTGGCTAAGCGTGTATTCAGCACGTTGTGATCACGTGGTGTGCGTGCTCTCTCTCTCGGCTGGCGTTTCCGTCGGCTGTTGTTTTTCATTTGCTGTCCCTCAATAAACACTTTGCACTTGCCATTGGATCTTAAGCCTCTTCATTGTGACAATAATGTACTGTTTAACACTAGAAGTGAAGTTTAACACTGTAAAGTTGGGCCTTTTTTTCACTATAACATTACGCCTAGTGTTAAAATTCTGAATAAGAATTAGTTCCATTGTTTATGTACAGAAAAAACGTATGACATTTTACTCCATTATTATTAGTAATTACTATGATTATAGTGTGACTATATTAGTGATAACTATGACAAAGTGTAGTTAAAGATACACATTCAAAATATAGTTTTGTTGTTGCTTATGTTTATAAACATAAAATGCTTATGTTTATAAACATAAAATGCTTCCCTAAAATCGACTTTTGAATCACGACTGTTAAATTATGATGATAATTTAAGTCCTCTAACCTCTGTAATCATGATGAGTTGGCCAAAGAAACAAATAAGACAGAAAAGAAGGAGAAGTAATTCTCGGCATCCAGCTTTACGAAGCTTCATAGGGAACAGGTCCATCACTGATGTGATGACAGCCTCCATAGCAACAAACTTGAAGAAATGCAATACAACATAACTGCATTAATACTGTACATCTGTCCAATAATACCAGTGAAATTCATTCATTATATAGCTTAAACAAAATGTTTTACAAGGGTGGTTCATTCACATCAGAGGTCTGTAAGCACTTTGCATGAAATTGGTTTATTAGCTTACAATATGTGAGTGCTTGAAACAAACTTTATGGTACATAAATATTAAGTTTATAGTCATTTTCGTGAAATATTGTGAATGCAGACATACATTTTTGTAATGATGTCAATGTATATAAAACTCTTCTTAAACACAAAGGAAAAACACTACATCTTTTTACTACATCTTTGTTGTGTAAATGTAGCCTTTGGCAAAATGTCAATTTCCAGTTTTGCAAAACCTTTTACTCTTTGTGTATATATGTGTTTAAACTCACATGTGTATCTAGACCCAGCAAAATAATCATGATAAAGAAACATACAGCCCACAACTGAGGAAGAGGTATCATAGCTACTGCCTGTGGATAAGCTATGAATGCTAGACCTGGACCTAAAAAATGAAGTTCACAGCATATTAAAAATATATTAAAAACGTATTATTAAAAACACAAAAAACGTATTTATTAATTCAGTACATTCTCTGATGCAATGATCCGGTAATTCCATGTATTACCTTGCCTATAATATTTATCATGTTTACATGAAATATTGCAGTACCTGATTCTGCCACCTCCTCGATGGGGACACCCTGCTGATGAGCCATGAAGCCCAGGACTGAAAACACAGCAAACCCTGCCAAAAAACTGGTACCACTGTTCAGTAGGCAAAGCCACAAACAGTCGCTGAGAGGGGAAACATAAATTTTGCAAACACAACAAAGTTACTAATTATCTGCCATAATGCGTTTATTTTTAATAACATTTTGCACATTCTTTCTTTGTTGAAGACATTTACAGTTAAATCAGCTCATCCATTCTTCATTATTTATTCACCCATTCTTTTATTCATAGTATCAATACTAACCTGTAGCAGTTGTTATTGTATTTATTGTAGCTGCCTAATACAGTGAGAGTGCCAACAGTTACACTGTAGGAGTAAAAGATCTGAGATCCAGCTTCCATCCAAACCTACACACACAGTAGATTTTAATAATACGTTTTTTAAAAAAGACAAGCGCTTACTTATTTTTTGTTTGTTCATAAGTTTTTATGTTTGTTCATTAAAAGATGGGGTACCTGTGGGTCAGAGAGATGGGCTGGTTCAGGGTACAGATAAAATATAATTCCCTTCAGAGCTCCAGGAAGAGTCAATCCACGAATTAGCAACACCAGTAACATCACATAAGGAAAAGTGGCTGTGAAATACACCACCTACACACACAATACAAAAAATACTTATATTTCATCATTTTAAATAATTTGACACAAAGCATCTGTCCATCAACAAAATTGAAATATTGATAATGTTTAAATATTTAAAAAATATTTAATACTTTAATTCTACTATACATTTTAGTTAGCATGTTTCATAAACCCATACCGTATAAATCCAATATGAACCAACCAAGCTTATATCAATAAATATTTGGGCATTTATAAAAGAAAAAAATATTTTTGGTAACACTTTACAATAAAGTTGCATTTGATATGAACTAACAAATAATAATACTTATAAAACATTAATAATAATACAGCATTTAATATTAGTAAGTTAATTCCAATGAACATTCTGTTAACGTTAGTTTATTGCACAATTGTATTTCCATTACATAACATTAACTTATCTTTTTGATGTAGCTAATGCATTAACTAATGTTAGCAAATAAAAATTTGCTCTAAATTGTTACCAGTATTCCTAAATAAATTCCTAAAACATAATCATTCAAAGCACAAAAGACAGACAAGAATGAAAAATCAAGGATGTGAAATTTAAAAATCAAATGCACATATAAAGGATTATAAACGATATTCTCTCAAATGATATTCTTACACACTTTGCCTGTAGATTTGACTCCTTTCCAAATACAGAAATAACATGTGATCCACATTGCAATAAGACACAGAAGAATCTCCCAGTTGATCTTCCCAATCTGCTCAATACCTCCAGAGAGAGCCAGCACTCTACGTCTGTACAATGTGGACAGAAACTGTAAGCTTTTGTTTTTAATACTATATCTAAATGTATATTAAAATAATGTTTGCTTATTGCTAATTGTTCTTAAAACGCTCCATAAATGAAAATTTATTATATTTATTTACTCCCAGAACTCAGTAGCTGCTGAGGTTGAATTCATTTGTGCTGTCCAGTTGAGGGTCAGATTCTTTGCAGCTACATTAACACACTTATCTAACACAGAGATAATAAGTATATTACCTTTCTGTTTCAGCATATTTAGATATGGTGCTATTTAACAAGCATTAAAGATTAAAGAAAGTCAGTTATTTTTTATGTACATAGGAATCAATATATCACCTGTGTTCCAGATGTTGTCACAGCTGGCCCACAGCAGTTGAGAGCTAAAAGAAAAAAAGAGGTAGAAAAGAGCCCAGGCCAGAATAATGATGTAATACGTACAGTTGTATAGCTGGATAATCTGTCCTGCATAACCAATACCTGACAAAAGAAAACAAACACTGACAGTTAAGCAAAACAAAACCAGTATTTAAAGGTGATTCGATCAGTCAGAACAAGTCAGAACAAGCTTCAAATATAATAACATCAATTATTTGCAGTTGAAATGCGCAATATAAATGAAGACAATACAAATTGCAAGAACTTTGAAGATGTGCAGTAGATCTGAAAATCTTTTAGATGCTTTCTAGGAGATTTGGCATTTTTTTTATTAGTTTTACCCTCAGCCAATGGACAGAGGCGATGCCAACATGTAATGGCGCCTTCCTGTGTGTACTGTCCCATTGCCGTCTCTAGCAGAAACAGAGGAACCCCACAGGTAATCACAAACACCAGGTAGGGTATCAGGAAGGCACCTGAAAACACAACAAGTGCATTCATACAAAACTTATTTGTAACTCAACAATTTCCTCTTTTTTTTAATTGAACATTTCCATTATATTCAGCAATATGTACATATAATGACATCTGGGGGAATAAAGCATTTGTGTATTTAAACTGCTTTATACTGTACCTCCTCCGTATTTGTAGCAAAGGTAGGGAAACCTCCACACGTTACCTAGACCAACCACATTTCCTGCTACAGCCAAAAGAAACTCTGTTTTACTTCCCCAGTAGCCTCTCTCCAACTGTCCTTGTGTTGTACTCATACCTTCGCACTGTTTTCACCAGTTATCACAAATCTTGCTGCCAAGACTGCTAAAATTTGATAGTGGTGGAGGCTATGATGGAGCCAGTCACGCCTCCCACACCATACATCACAACTTTACCCACATGTTCCCTCCCACCTGCCTACTGATTCTCCACGCCTAAACAGCTAATTAAGGACTCTGTTTAAGTTTTGTCTTCTGTTGGATTGTTTTTTGGTTGTCTTCCTGGTTTCTCCTTTGTCTGCTCCATTGGGTTTCTACTTGAGAGATAAGACAGTTACTAGTTGCTAGTTACTGTTCATTTCATCTGTGGATTCATACTCACCTGTTGTTCCTGTTTTTAGTTCTGTTTACTAAATATTCATCTGGCTGAACTCGCCTCCATTAATTAAGATCATGCCATGTACTACCTTGATCTCGGTTTCCCTCTGTACTGTGACCGTTATTTAAATCAGCTATACAAAGAAGTCATATTTTAAGAACCAAATACACTGGTGAAACCTGTTGTATCCCCTGCATGGCTTTCATGCCAAGTTGCAAATAACGTTACAAATATGTAAAACCTGGAACCTTTAGCAATCTGTGTTAACATTTGTTAAGGCAACAGGGTTGAAACAGTTTCCAAGTCAAATTATTTATTATTCAAGCCTGCTATTATAAATATTTACTGTTATAAAATTACTGCTATATATTTTGGTTTAGATTCATATAAATTTGTTACTATTATTCTAGAGTGCAGAAAATATGAAGCACCTTTAGAACAAGTTATGTAATTATGATTAGTTTATGTTCCCTACACTTGAGTCTTGGTGCAAGTGGAATTTTCACATAGCATAGCCCCAGTGGCTGTTCTGGCTTATTTCTGTTAGTTCTAGATGTGGGAGCTAACATGGAAGGCGTAATAGAATATTACTCGCCTTACATGTGTAAGGATGTTCTGATGAATTGTTTTACATGTGTGTGTGCCCTCTGGGTCTTTGCAGCGATTCTGCGCTTCTTCTGTGCTCAGTTACACTCACCTCTCAAACTCATCCATGCATTGTTAATGGGCATTACAGATGATATCTCAAGACCAAGACACTAACGGCTGTGTTGGGGAACAGAACAACCACCTCGAAATTTCCGAGGTGCCTACAACATTTGCGCTAAGTTTTATTTAATTATTTGCATCATTCTTTCTCTTTTTGCTATCAATGTAGTTTATATAACTTTGATTTGTTTACTCCACATTGCTTTCCTTGTTCATGTAGTGTGAGCATATTAAAAGCCCATCATACTTTATATGAGAATGATCTCCAGCTTTTTATCTGTTTGCAATACACTAACTAACAACTCTGCTGCTCATCAGTATTCTGCTGCCGTGTGAACAATCATGGCCTTTGTTTCCCTGATGCACAGAGTCTATTTTTTTACCCCTATGAGCACATCCACTAGCACGCTCTGACGCCCCCTCTGGGAGGCATGCCCCACAATTTGAAAACCCCTTGCTATACAGGATCTATCCTTATAAAAATGTTTTATAGCTGTCAAATGCAGGGCCCCCTTGATATTTTTGCAAGCAAAAAGAGGAGGATCCAGAGAGAAAGTTACAAGTTACAAGTGGAGTTTATTGTCATTTCAGCCATATACAAGTACATAGTGAAATGAGACAACGTTTCTCCAGACCAAGGTGCCTACATAAGCCAAACACTGAACATCACAGACATACAGGGCTACATAAGTTAAACATAATATATACATAAAGTGCACAAGTGCAAAACATGTGCAGACAGCACAAGACAGTGGTAAACAAATGTAAATATACAGGTTTGTGTGTGTGTGTGTGTGTGTGTGATCCTTCATTCCAGTTTTACTGACTATTGAGGAGCCCTATGGGGAAAGAAGCTATTGCACAGTCTGGTTGTGAGGGTCCAAATGCTACGGTACCGTCTGCCAGACGGTAGGAGGGTAAAGTGTGTATGGGAGGGGTGTGTGGGGTCATCCACAATGCTGATGGGATTGCGGATGCAGCATGAGGTGTAAATGTCCATGATGGAGGGAAAAGAGACCCCGATGATCTTCTCAGCTGTCCTCACTACCCGCTGAAGGGTCTTACGGTCCGAGACTGTGCAATTCCCAAACCAGGCAGTGATGCAGCTGCAGAGGATGCTCTCTATGGTCCCTCTGTAGAACGTGGTGAGTATAGGGGGTGGAAAATGTTCTTTTCTCAGTCTTCTTAGAAAGTATAAGTGCTGCTGGGCTTTCTTGGTTATGGAGCTGGTGTTGAGCGACCAGGTGAGGTTCTCTGCCAGGTGAACACCAAGAAACTTGGTGCTCTTGACGATCTCCACAGAACAGCCGTCGATGTTCAGCAGAGAGTGGTCATGGTGTGCTCTTCTAAAGTCAACAACCATCTCTTTAGTTTTTTCCACGTTCCGAGACAGGTTGTTGGCTCTTTACCAGTGCGTTAGCTGCTGCACCTCCTCTCTGTATGCTGACCCATCATTCATTGGCGAACTTGATGTGATTCGAGCTGTGCATTGCTACACAGTTGTGAGTCATCAGAGTGAACAGCAATGGGCTGAGCACACAACCCTGGGGGGCTCCAGTGCTCAGTGTGGTGGTGTCGGAGGTGCTGTTCCCGATCCGGACTGATTGAGTTCTCCCAGACAGAAGGTCCAGGATCCAGTTGCAGAGGGAGGTGTTCAGGCCCAGCAGGTTTAGCTTTTCAATCAGATGCTGGGGGATGATTGTATTGAAAGCTGAACTGAAGTCTATGAACAGCATTCAAACATATGTGTCCTTATTGTCCAGGTGGTGGTGATGGCATCATCTGTTGAGCGGTTGGGCCAGTAAGCGAACTGCAGAGGGTCCAGAAAGGGGGGCAGTAGGGTCTTTATGTGCATGATGATGATGGGTGTGAGTGCAATGGGATGGTAATCATTGAGGCAGGACACAGGAGACTTCTTTAGCACGAGGACAATGGTGGTGGCTTTGAAGCACGTCGACACAATGGTGGTGCTCAGGGAGGTGTTAAAGAGGTGAAAACATCTGCCAGCTGGTCTGCGCATCCTCTGAGCACCCTGCCAGGAATGTTGTCTGGGCCAGCAGCCTTCCGTGGGTTGACTCTATGTAGCGTCTTCCTCGCATCGACTGTGGTTAGACAGCACCTGATCATTAAGAGGAGGGGTGGTCTTTCTCGCCGTCACGCCATTCTGTGCCTCAAACCGAGCGTAGAAGTTGTTCAGCGCATCTGGGAGGGAGGCATCACTGTCACAGGCAGGTGATGTTGTCCTGTAGTTGGTGATGGCCCGGATGCCCTGCCACATGCGCTGTGTGTCTTTGCTGGTCTCGAAATGGTTTTGGATTTTCTGAGCATGCATGCGCTTTGCCTTCCTGATCCCCCTGGACAGTTTGGCCCTCGCTGTTCTTAGGGCCGCTCTGTCATCTGCTCTGAAGGTCGGAGTCTCGGGTCCTCAGTAGCGCACGCACCTCACCAGTCATCCACGGTTTCTGGTTGGAGCGTGTGGTGATGTTCCTGGAGACAGTGACGTCATCAATGCACTTGCTGATGTAGCAGGTCACTGATGTCGTGTATTCCTCCAAGTTGGTGAAGTCGCCGTCAGTTGCCGCTTCCCTGAACATGTGCCAGTCAGTGTGTTCAAAACAGTCCTGAAGAGCAGAGATGGCTCCTGCTGGCCAGGTTTTCACCTGCTTCAGAATCGGTTTCGAGTGTCTGACTGGCGGTCTGTGTGCCGGAATTAGCATAACAGAGATGTGGTCTGAGTAGCCGAGGTGGGGGCGGGGCTCTGCACGGTACGTGCCGGGGATGTTTGTGTAAACAAGATCCAGCACGTTCTTCCCTTTGGTTGCAAAGTCGACATACTGATGGAATTTAGGTAGCACTGACTTTGCATGATTGAAATCTCCGGCAACAATAAACAGTCCGTCTGGGTTTAGGCTCTGCAGCTCACTAATAGCCCCATACAGTTTACAGAGCGCATCTTTTACATTTGCGCTGGGGGGAATGAATACACCGATTATGAGAACAGTGGTAAATTCCTGTGGTAAATAAAAAGGTCTGCATCTAACAGTCACAAACTCCACCAGTGACGAGCAGTAACTAGAGACCACTGACAAAGGCACTGTGGAGTACAGTATATTCTTTAAATTAGAGACTGAATGGGGAAGTATAATCATGAGACATCAGAGCCCTGCAAAAAGGTCCAGCAAGCCCTGGAACTTCTGGGACCATCAGCTATTAACATATTACCCATCTTAGCAAATTTTACCTCTAGCTCAACTTGTAGTGCATAGTGTTAGCAATGTCACA
Source organism: Botia kubotai (assembly GCA_036877585.1). Taxonomy (NCBI): domain Eukaryota; kingdom Metazoa; phylum Chordata; class Actinopteri; order Cypriniformes; family Botiidae; genus Botia; species Botia kubotai. The sequence goes on along the minus strand of JAZGTI010017590.1, from coordinate 3,332 downwards.
GTCTTTTTCTAACAGAATTTTAAGGACCATTTGTCAAGCAGGTACATTTACATTTAGTCATTTAGCAGACGCTTTTAGGACAAGGAGGCAATTTCAACAACTATAAGAGCAACAATGAATTGAATGAAAAGTGCTATAAACAGGTCTCAGGTATTCCAACACAGTGTAAGAAGAAAAACAAAATAAAAGTAGAAGTAGAGGTAGTGGCGGTGTGTTAATTGATTAGTTAAGGAAATGAAGACGAAATAGTTGAGTTTTTAGTCGTTTCTTGACAACAGCTAGTGACTTGGTTGACTTCACCAACCATGCAGAGTGAAAGTAAGAGTCCGGGAAAATGATTTCTTCCCTCTTTGGGGCGGAAACCGCAAGGCAACTTTCATTAGCTAAACCCAAGTAAGTGCGAATTCAGTAGTCACTTTGAATGCAAACATCCGAGCCTTGAACTTGATGCGAGCAGCTACTGGCAGCCAGTGCAACTGGATGACAGCAGAGTGACGTGTGCTCTTTTAGGCTTGTTAAAGACCACTCTAGCTGCTGTGTTCTGGATCAACTGCAAAGGTTTGATAGTACAAGCCGGAAACCCTGCAAAGAGAGCATTGCAGTAGTCCAGTCTGGAGAGAACAAGAGCTTGAATGAAGAGTTGCGCTGCATGTTCCGACAGGAAGGGTCTGACCTTCCTGATGTTGTAGAGAGCAAATCTGCAGGAACGAGCGGTTCTAGAAATGTGGTCAGAGAACCTCAGTTGACCGTCAATCATTACTCCAAGGCTTCTTACACTGTGTTGGAATACCTGAGGCCCATTTATAGCACTTATTTATTGTTGCTCTTATAGTTGTTGAAATTCCTTCCTTGTCCTCATTTGTAAGTCGCTTTGGATAAAAGTGTCTGCTAAATTACTAAATGTAAATATAAAATTCCATGGTGGTCAAAAAGGGTCCCCATCTAAATGGTCCCATAAGATCCAGTTCCACTGGTCCTGTCACCAGTGGTCCCAAGTCTTTGAGTTCCCAGACACAACCAGAAAGGTTATTCCTATCTCCATGGTGATCTCCAGCTCTGTCAGTCTCACTATACACATTTTTGTGCCAATCCATTTTGTGGATTGTATTTTGTTCCCGTTTCTACCTGTTGCTAATTTAGTTTATTATTTGTTTAAGTATTTGTAATTAAGCCCTCTTATGTTCCAGTGTGGCATGGTTTTTGCCTTGCCCATGGTTTGGTGAGTGCTTTATGTTCCGTTTAAATTTCCTCGCTCTGTAATTCCTTGTTAGATATTTTTTCTCTTTATAAAAGCTGAATGACAGTCCATTTACTCATTCTCCTCAAGACTTCATTACTGAAATTACCTTTGGAGCATGTGAGCTTGTTTTCACCTAACGATTTTTAATCACACAATCCTCTTGAAGAATATAGCAACTTTCATAGAACCCTTTAATCAAAATGTAAAACCTAGCTGGACCCTTAGCAGATGACCAGGCCATGACATGCTTGGTGACAGCCTCTGTGACCATAAAGGATCGAGGTACTGGGAGCTTAAGGATGGCCACCTTGGCTATAACAGAAGAAATGGTAGCTCAGGGTTGGCCTCCTTGGCTGTAACAAGGAAAGCAGAGAGCTCAGGCACAGCCTTTTTTGCTATAACTGTGAGCAAAGAAATGGCCTCTCCAGCAATGGTAGGGTACGTTAGCTATGGAAGGATGGAGTACATGGTCTGGGAACCCTGGGGATGGGGAAAAGAAAAGACCATCAGAGAAAAGACTACAGGGACCACTGGAACAGGGACTGTGAGACCAACAGATTTAAAAACACTGGCGACAGCAGGCCACAGGGCACTGGATTGCTGAGCTCTAAGATTTCTCTACACAGGTCTCCAAGGGGCTGCTATTCTGGTCCAAGGACAATAACTGATCTTCCAAAAGTAAAGCTGCTAGATCCAAAGTGTAGGTGTCAGTTCTTTTACACTGTAAAGTCTGGATCTAATTGCAGGCCTCTTTATTAATATAGAAGATAATGATAACACAAACATAAATCCAAGGACAAAACACAACAGAACAAACAAGCTTGGAAATAACAAAGGCTAGCTAAAACAATGACTGACAAAGAATTTAGGAAAAAGCTATAAATACTCTACAATGAGAACACAACATGAAAAAGATGAGTGGGTGATATCAAAAACAAAGCAAGAACTAAAACAGGAAGTGTAAAAACGTACACAAAGGAACTACAATGCAAACTGAACATTCATTAAAGGTGTTATAAGAGTCCTGAAAAACAAGGGACAAAATAAAAGGGAAAATGTGACAACAACATTATATTAAAAAAACATAAGGTTGGTTCTACTGCTTAAAAAATCTTTGTGGCTGTTAACTATTCTTTCAGCGTCTATTGGCTGTTCCTCTGTGTTATTGCTGAATAAGTCCTCCATCTCTGCAGCGCATGTCATTTCCTGTTTTTTTTAGTTTGTTTCTTACAGGTAAGAGGGAGGTTCTCGTCAGGACTACACAGGTGATGCAAACGCTAAGATAAACAGATATAGGAGAATGAAAGTTTAGTGTAGTAAAGCCAAGAATTGCTTTAGATCATTTTCTTGGTTAATAATGCAGATTAGCTCCACCTCAATCAGGCTCCCTTTCTCAGAAAACAGTCGGTCCAGTGCCCATCCAGGCACCAGGAGAATTGAGGACAGGGCCAGTGACCAGCATAGTGCATATGCTCAGCCTGGGTACACATACCAATGGTTAAATGTATGGAAGTAAATGACTGACAAATTTTTTGAAGCAAAACAGGGTGCTGTATAGCACTAACTGAAATAAAATGCATCGTATTAACAGTGCTTGCATTTTAAGGTTGTGGAATTCAACATGGGTGGATATTTACGCTGTGAATTTTTCAAGTGGAAACATAAAATTTCATTTGTACAATTTTCAATGTTAATAATTTCGGTGCATATTTTTTTGCCTCCAAAAATTCAACGGTTCAAATTCGCCAAGCAATTCGACGCTACACATCCGGGTATGGCAGGAAGAGCAATTGAGCATCGATACAAAATCGACGCCTGTTGCTTTCCGCTTTACCAGCAGGTGGTGAAAGCGAGTCTTGTTGAGACTATTGCAACAGGTAGAACGAGGCTACGCACGCGGATTTGCCAAAATGGACCAAAGGGCAAATAAACATTATGATCATCAGGCTAAGGTATGTTAACCCTCTGGGTCCGAGGGTGTTTTGGAGCCCTGCAGTAGTTTTGACATGCTCTGACATTTGTGCTTTTTTCAGGCGCTTATGGACATATAAATGGCTAAAGTCTGATAACACTGTATTCAGCACAAACTGGA
>JAZGTI010017589.1:0-12120 GCA_036877585.1 Botia kubotai | reverse complement strand
GCCCGTCTGGCCCTCGAGGTTCACTGTCTCCCAGAGTTTAGCTCCAAAATCCCCTGAACAAGCTTATCAAGGATTAGCAGAGTTACAGGCAGGTACGTTTGATCAGGGTTGAAGCTGGTGGACCTCCTGGACCAGAGCTGAGAACCTCTGATTAACCTGATTGAATCTGATTCAGCCTGACTGAATCTGATTCAACATGACTGAATCTGATTCAACATGACTGAATCTGATTTCAAACATATATTCCTAGTTCAATACAAGTGAAGGTCAGTTTGGTAGTTTTTGTGTCACAGAGTTGATTACCCGAACAGATTAATTCGGGTTTATCTGTCTTTTTTGTGGTTACAGTAAGGCAATGGAAGTGAATGGTTACAGTAAGGCAACGGAAGTGAATAGTTACAGTAAGGGTAAGGCAACGGAAGTGAATGGTTACAGTAAGGGTAAGGCAATGGAAGTGAATGGTTACAGTAAGGGTAAGGCAATGGAAGTGAATGGTTACAGTAAGGGTAAGGCAATGGAAGTGAATGGTTACAGTAAGGCAATGGAAGTGAAGGGTTACAGTTTTTCCTGAGCATGAGAACAGTTTGAGCTGTGTGGTCTGACCTTTCTCTCCTCATCTAATCTTCTTTGTTGAAATGACACTTGCATGCTTTCTCTGAATATATTGTAATTAGGCATATTTAGATATAAGATTTAAGATATAGTCACTCTGTAATCTCTCATTTATATGCAAAGCAGAGGAGTTAACGAGCTTATGGTTTCTTCGCTCTTTATGCGCGTCCCTCTTTTCACTTAATCAACCTCATTTCCATCACATTCCTGCCTTCACAGTCTCATCTCACGCTGAGCTCTCAGTCTGCACGTTTACAAGCAGTGGGGCGTCATTATGAATGACACATCACAGCTGAATATCACCAGTTCTGATCTTTAGAGATCAGAACTTTATTTCAGATGTAAGGAGCGCAGGAGTAAAAGATCTGATCATGTTATTAACATTATTTACAGTAGCTGTAGCTGGTGAAGATATGTCCACACCACTCTCTGAATCATGTGTCACGCATTAACACGCATTATCTTTTCTGTTTGAACTTTCAAACTTATTAACACAATTATTGCTTACACATAACAGTGGGAGATTTTATCCTGCAAAATAATTACGTGTAAAGCCATATTAGCACAGGATATGAATGTATAATACTTACTGTGTATTAGTTATGTTATGTGATGTCACAGCCGGCCAGTCTACTAAACCCTGACCCTGTTTAAAAATATTGTTTAAAGAAAAAATGACGCTCAGATCTGTTCAGCTGAAGCACAGCAGTCGGATGGTTAATGTAATTAGATAAACAGACTCTGTCCAGTGCAAATAAACTGTTAATACAGTAAATCAAAAAACAGGTAAAATGGGCATTTACACAAAGAAGTCACATCAGTGCACTTACAGTCTCTGTAAATACATAACCTCATCAGCAGAAGGGGATTTGAATTGAAAAAGTCCACTCTGCCACTCCCAGATCTAATTTACACCATATAATTATACTTCCAGCACAATCAGAACAGTTCAGTCATTTCCTTCCAGCATCCTGCCAGCCACAGAATGAAACTGCTGCCCTGAATTCTCCTCACCATTTAGAATTAAACTGCAAACAAATTCATTATCTCCCCCAGTGTGTCAAATTGACTTTTGCCTCATGACTTCAGAGGGACTCGGGGCATCCACCCTGGAGCATGATAGTGGAGTTGGATAATGGCCGCAGGGATTCAGATCAACTATACGATGTCTGTCAGCGTGTGTGCCTTTAGATGGCCGTTTACAGTAATGTTAGCGATGTGTATATTTTTGTTTGCAGCATTTTCCAAATTCACACATTTTTGCAGATTTTCCTACTTTTTTATTGGAGATCTGTGAACAAAAGTCTTCCAAAAATAATTTGTAACGAGAGTCTTACACAAGTAGTCCGTCTGTTGTTGTCCATTAAAAACACATTTCTGTTTTCTTGTTATTTAAATTTTTACAGACCTGCAACTGCAGCACACCCCTGAAATATTAATGAATGTGGACCATAATGAAGCGATTATTTCTGTTTATCTACAGAGCAGAGCAGAGCAGAGCAGAGCAGAGCGCTCCGTTCTCACTCAGCACACAGCCAACATTAAACTCTCCCACCCAGTCTGTCTGCCAGTCTCATGGCCACCAGCGATTCATAAAGTCAGCAGAGGACAAACCACAGCGGAGGTAAAATGAGACGAGAATAATGGCAAACGGACACAGCCCTTGCTCCTGAAAATCTGTGTTTGCATATTTATTACGACTCCTGGGTGACTTGACTGCAGCTGTGTTTATGTTTGTCCAGGAGAAGGATATAAATTAGCTGCTTGTTGCCATGTCATCCGCAGTGTGTCCTTGATGTGACGTCCCCCCCCCCGCGGAGGAGAAGTGATGCGAGGTTTGGCCATGAACTGTGGGGGGGGTTTGATAATACCTGCGCTCTACCTCGCCCCATCTCACATGTGAAGAAGTGTAGCAAAGTCACACTGCCCTTCCTGTCACTACGGTCTCCAACCAAAATTACTTTCCGCTGTCATCACAAACACCTTTCAGCATACCCGCTTCAGACGCCCACAGCTCGCCAACTCCACAACTTCTTAAAACCACAGCTCGGATGATCTCGTTCCGTCCTTCTACATTTCCTTCGATATAAAGATGCTACATTTGACACAAATCAATATGTTGATGCAGAACATGGCAGCATGGTTTGCCTGTTGATGATGCGATATGAAGAAATATTGTTTTATTACTGATATGTTCTGACCTCCTCCCACAACATGTAAAGATGGATTTTTAAGAGCACGCTGCAAGATTTCAAGCACTTTTAATAACAAAGTATTTGAGGCAAATTGCACGTGTCCTGGTGCTCTAACGACACGTGTGTCAGACATTAACATGGAAGAGAAGAAATCGTTGAATAGTCGTTTTTTTTATTTTTATTGCACACAGTAAGTATTCCACTAAATCGTTAATTTTTGTGATCACATTAACTATTTTAACGATGTCTTTATCCACTTTCTGGGATTTTAAAGTGCCGTTTGTGTTGCTGTCTACTGGAGGGGGTCAGAAAGCTCTTAAGCTTTATTTGTTTTTAAGGAAAAATATCTTCATTTGTTTTCTGAATATGAATAATGGTCTTATGGGTGTGTGACATGAGTGTGAGTAACTAATGACAGAATGTTTATGATGTATAGGTGAACTATCCCTTTTAAATTAAGCAAAGTGTGCAATTTAAATTGTATAATTAAAGACATTAATAAAAACTACCCAGTTTAAACACTAAATGTCCCCATCTGCACACTTTATCCTGAATTGTATAATAATGTAAAAAATATATACTTTGCCTGATATTGACAGATACACATTCTGAATAGTAATTTCAGTGTTAAAAAAGCCAAAAAATGTTAAAACAGGCAAATGTTACTAAATGAACAAATGTAAAAGCAGCAGGTTTCTGTACAACTGTCAGGGTAAGTAATGTAGTCACCATGGTGATTTGCTGCCCTCCAGACAGCAGCAATAAAACTGCTGAAGTTTGGCTCGCTCCTCTAATGCTGTAAATCAAAACAAACACAGTCCTGACAGCACAACGTTCCCCGTTCCCCAGTGACACTGTGGAGTTTTCATGCACATCCGCATCAGTTCAACAGGGATCTGTTCAAGAGCGAGAACCATCCGCACTGACAGCCCAGGACAGGATTGAAGCCCCCGCGTCTGCAGGCCTCCTGTGGGCAGAGAGATGTAGACAGGAGGGGCCTGTCCAGGGCTTATTCCTGACTCCAACAACAGCAGCTCGAAAAGCGATAATCAAGATGTCACCTGAATGCTCTGCCGGTCAATCACAACCTTTAATCATTCCGGCAAATAACAGTAACTAAACTCTTTTACTCTCTTCACATTTAATGAAATACAACAGACATAGAGAGAGAGTAATTTTGTGGTAATACACACTGTCTGCGCGTCCTTAAGAAAGTTGCCAAAGTTTTGGAGTGTGGAGACGCTCTCTTACTGTATCTTAAACGCAAAGCTTTTATTAGTCCAAGGTCAAAACTTTAGCAGAGGTGGGAAGAAGAGGACATGATGAAATCTGTTCTAATTACTGCAGTACTGAATTCTCTGAAGGCTTGCACACTAATTTTGAGCTCAGCTCCATTTATATTGAAATAGATTCCTCTAATAAAATAATAAGCGCCCTCCCACGCCAAGACACTTTGTCCCACAGATGGATCTACATGTAGATAATTGGATATGAAACTTTCCTGGCCAGGAAATGCTCTTTAACAATAAACTCACTTTTTATAAAAAAAACCTGCTAATTAAAGGAGGACTCTCACCTGTGATCCGAGCGCCGTGAGAAACTGAATGCAAACACAGAAAACTCAACATCCATCGAACCAAAACACGGAAATATACCATCTCGCTTTTCATCATTGGGCTTTAATTGGACATTAGTGATGTTTCCTTGTTTTACTCCATTGGTTCTCATCTGGAGAGAAATATCTGTCTTTTTTTTACAAATGTATTCCTGTTTTCTGCTTACATTATAAAGTGACTTTGAGCTGGAGTGTCTGTCTCGACAATCAATATCATTTCTGAATTACATTTTAGTATTTTGTTATTAATTCCTTGACGTCTACTTGTAACGTTCATGTAAGTGTTGGTGTATTTAGTATTTTTATTTTTTATGTTTTTTTTATTTGATAATAAAGTTATTCATCATTAACAGTTACTGTTTCATATGATAATAAAATCATTCATTTTCAAAGATCAAAGAAAATGTGATTCCTCGTGATGTGACCCCTTTATTTCCAGCTGTTCCCAGAACAGAGAACAAGCAGAGCAACTGGTTAGCAGAGGTCAATGCAGGCCACATGCTTTGAACCCAGCTGTTCTGAGTCCTCCACTTGCTGGTCCACAGCAGTGAGGCTTTAAACATGTTCAGCTAATGATTTCTCTGAGGGGCCGTTTGGCTCTTGTGCCCCACTCCTTAGGGGGACGTTTAATAACTCCACTCGCTGTCCCACTGTGCATGACTGTGAGGGCCGGGCCCCAGTGGTAGGCCGGAAAAGCGTGGCCACAGTGTGGATAGAGATGCCAATTGGTTCCTGTGATGGGAATAGGGCAGCTGGATTGATTGAAGCCCCACGCTCTGGTCCTGCAGGTCTCGTAGTGATGAGATTGTAGGAATCCTGCAGGGAAGGAAAGATACAGCATGGAGAATGACATTCCCATTCGCTATCCCCTCACAATGGGAAACAGTACTCGACACATGGCAGCATATCTCATAGCCATTAAGCAGCAAAGCAGAAGTGATGTTATTAAGAGAAACGGTGATGGTCACATTTTAGAGTACTCAGAACTCTGTTAGCTGTAGATGACCACCTAGCACTCATGATTTGGTTAATAAGCAATGACAAGACATGCCTTCGGTCGCTGGATAAGAAACCAGTGGGGACTGGTGAGCGTTTAAGGACTGCTGCTCTGGCCTCTGCTGGGACGGTGAGTGCCGTCATTGAGTTTTCATATGAAGTGTACAGCAAGCAGCAGGAGGGGAGCGTGCCGTAATTGAACCAGCTCAGAATCTTCCACAATGGGGCATGAACGTGTTTTATGCCCGCGTGACATTAACAGGAGCAAGCATGCCAGATCAATGTGGATCAGGAAGCTAGAGTGTTCTGTTGCTTTCGTCCTCAATCAACCAGAGAGGGACGTAACGAATAATTTCCTGAAAAGTGCCAACGTCGATGATTGAGCGCTTACAATCAGACAAAACCGAGGTGAGGTGAGAAAGGCTTTCTCGATGTTATCAAGCTCCTACCATGATGTCAGTGCTGCTAATGAAGAAGGACTGTCGGGTAATCTCATTGGCGAATGTCAGAAACCATTTCCAGCAATCTCAAGAGAATCAGAAATGCATCTTAGTTTCCTCTCTGGCCCAGAGGCACCAATACAATTCTCTGGAGCAACTCGCATAGTTCTGAAAGCCGGTGAAAGACAAGCTGCATCGATTTCCAAATACTGCACTGAGAGTGTGAAACGGCTCGAAGACTAACCTCCCTCTGATCCACCATAAAAAGTATGACTTCCGAGCACCCATTTCCCTCTGCTTCCCTGACCTCAGCCTTGTTCAAGAACACAATTGTCCCTCGCACCCTCACCTGCTTTGCATTAGCGCAACTTCACTTGATGCAAAACCATCGTCATATTGTAATAATGAAGACAAATAAAAGCATCCCGGATCTCCCTCTGCTATGCACTGAAACCACCTCAATTTATTTGTTTTTGAGTCACTCCGGGTCTCGTAGAGAGAGAAAATTACTGTTCCTGTGAGCTGAGAGGAAATGTCTGGGAATGCTGAGTTATGATGCAAACACATCATTATGTTGAGTACGCTGTGAAATAATCACAGTGCATCTCTCTCACAGAAGCAACGTTAGGCTTCAAAACATATCTGTGTGATAAACTAGCAGCCGATAGATAAAACAAAGTGAGCATTGAGCCAAGCATCAGACTGCAGGCGAGGCATCTCAGATGATGTTAGGTCACTCGACAGTGAACAGTGCAAGAGGTACATGATTATAAAGATCAGAAATTAGATGCTCATTTGTAAGTTTGCATACTTATTTTTTGAACATGTCGTTTTGACATTTAATGGTTGCATTGATCTTGTTGTTGGTTGAATAAGGGCTTGAACTATGTTGCCCATGTCCCCATATCTCATACACTTACGCTCAGCATTCTTTTGAGATATTGAACAATTAGGAGAGATATTTTGTAAACACCATATAGTCCTAGTTGCCAGATTATATGGTGTATATAGGCCTGCCCTCCATTGGTTGCACAAACAGGTGGCCCTCATGCCATTGGCTGAGCCAAGTGTTGCATATATGTCTGCTAACAAACATAGAAATGTAAAAAATTGCCACAGAGTCACAGTTTGGAGGAAATCAAGCCGCGGATGGCTTAACTAAACTTGTGCACACAAACCTGCGATATAAAGTATTGTAACATTATAAATAATTATACCTTGTCATCATGAAGGTTTTTAATAGAGGAACAAATGCTTTGTAAAATAGCTCTCAATGTTGTTTTAGTTAATGCCAATGTACCAAATGTACCACAAAAACGTCTTACAAAAGCAGGGTTAGCACTCTTTTATAAGCAGAATATCTGCAGGAGACATGGTTTCAGTGCAGAAAGTTTACTTTCTGTTCCTCTTCAACGTGACTTCCTTGAATAAACTTCTGTAAATGGACCAAAAGGATGTTTAACAGATGGTCTTGCTAATCTCGACTGCTTGTGAAAGCCAAATATGTAGATACGGCTAATTTATAAATGACTGTTCAGTGACCTAAAAAACATTTGTAGGAGACTGTAGCTTTTCCCTCGATCAGAACACAGTTAAAAAGTTAGCATTTATCAAAATCATGTTTTTAAATGCGTGTTATTGTGAGCTATACAATTTCCATTCACCCAGGGGTATTGTACAATTATTGCTAATTAATATTCACAAAGACATTCTCCTCTTGCGATGGTCTCGATGGACTGACAACCAAATGAATTTCAAATTCAATCATTGGATTTATTTTTTGATTCCACCCCAGAAAGCTCAAAGGACAGCGATGCCCTGTGGCTCTGAGCCCCATAAAACTTCAGCCTGCTTCAGTTTAGGTAAAAAACGGCTTAATATTGATTTTGTTCACAGAAAAAAAATAAAATAAAATGAAACTACGTCTTGCAATGGGTCAGACGTGTTTGTGTCGGTTTTACTAAGATTACTGAACAAATGATAGACAAACTATAATATTGAGTAAATTATACAATATATTTATGAATGCTTACTTTCCTAGCACACTTACCTAACAAAGTAACTAACAAGATATGTAATTTAAAATGTGATTTAATAAAATTAAATTTGTAAAAATAATATTATTTAAACAAATTTGATTTAATAAAATTAAATTTGTAAAAATAATATTATTTAAACACTCACAATTGTGTATATACAAATGTTTTATCTCAACATTTCTGCTTATATATGACAGCAACCTATACCATTTCAAAGATTAAATAAAATACTGTTAAAATTAAAGTGAGCATTTATATTTTCATGATGTCTGATGTAATAACTGGGAATGTGTGTTTTTTCACTCCAGAGAGTCACTGATGCTGTCTGACACACAGACACAAACTTTAGAAGTAATTTGTGCCGCTGTGTGACACTGCCTGTCAAGCTCTTCAGCAGAAAGTCTATTTATACTTTAACTTCCTCTGCCCCCCTCACGACAGAACCTGGAGATTAGGTTCTGTGCTACTGGTGGCACTGGATTTTCCAAGCTCACCTCCTACAGCTCGGTCAAACCCGTGAGACATCCTGCATCAACGTGAGGTGATTTTAACTTCCATGTACTATCTTTATATTGCATTGTTGACGTTCAGAAGCTCTTTGTGGATCATCAGAGTTCTTTCGTCTGAAAAATCTTCCTCCATATTTCACCTGTCAGGTGCTCAAAGGTTACGCCGTACCACTGAACTCTGTGACCTAAAAATACATTACATGTGTACGTAAGGGTGTCAGTGTGACCTTTTATTCTTCTGAAATTTGGGATGCAGGATGTTTAATGTGAGATAAATTAATTAATCACTGACTTAAGTCTAATACTTATGTTTGTGCTCTTGCTTTTTAATGATGTCACGTCCTGGAGGTGATGCCATTAAGCAACTGGATGGTAAGCAAAATTTAGGACACTGAGAATTACCTTTAAACTGATCACAAGTTAAAGCAATATAACAGAGCAAGTGTGTTTTATTCAAAATGTTTACTGAGAGAAGAAAAAAGAAATTCTGGGAGTAAAATATTAATAAATACATTTTCATTTTTTTTATATTAGAAGTTAGTGCTGAAGGAGTGAAATAATTAGAAACTAAAGCTGAAACTGTTTCTGCTTCTGCCTGTTAGACGTGTCTGTCTGAATGAAGGAACGACATTTTCAGTTTAACCCCAGTTAGTCTGATAAATGATTAAATGTAAATGTATTTTCTAATTGTATCATTTCTTTGACAACAATAATGATGAATTGTGTGTTATTGTATTAACCTTGTATTCCAGTTACAAAAGTGCTGAAGATTATGTGTGACAATCACTTCATGACCAGTTTTGTGTTTCAGTTTTAGGATCTGTGAGGGATCTTTGTGATGTGAATGTTTTATGATGTCTAAAGTTTATGTCAACTCTTTAATTTCCTAATAGTGTTTTCATGCTATGATTCCGTGGTATCAACTTTCTCTCATAATTATCTTAACCTTCCACCTCCTCATCTGCAAACAAGGGCAAAGTTTACTCCCTCCTGTGTCCCCTGTTTTGTGTTCCACATCAAACTTTCATGGTGAAATAATTAAGATAAATGATGCGTGTAATAAGTATTAAATAGCAGAGAAATATGCAACCTCTATAGCAGGTGTAAGCGTGCTGTCTGCGTCCTTTCTCCCCGGTGGACAGGGACCATCTGGCCACAGCCATTATCACTGACCCTGATGTCAGACTCCTTAGCAGGCTCATACATCCCTGGGTCTGGCCCCAAGCACCCGACTGCATCTATACAACCTTGCAAAAGTGTTAGGGGTCAAATGACAAAGTCACTCATATGATGACAGTATGCTTAACCTGACGGCTTTGCTTCATTAAAATAGATTAGTCTGTATGTTAGGTGAGGTATTACATTTGTCTATTGAAAATTGTCAAAAGATAAAGCTAAACCAGGCTGAGAGCTGAGAACTGGTTCTTATTCAAAACTGGTTCCATGCTGGACTGACAGATATTCATGGTGTTTGGAACATCTGGATTTTGCACAATGAAATGAAACACAAATGAAATGCTATAATCAAATCTGCAATAGAAACGATCTGTGAGAGTCTGTCTGTCTGTCAGCAGAATGATTTATGTTTACTTGAATTATGTCCGTTATGCATAACTAGATAATCATTTCATGTAAAAAGCATGTTTTTGACAACTCAGATGTATTTAATCATTTATTAAATGCTACAACAAAAACACAAGCTTGGCATTTCTGCTTTTCAGTTCTCTGATCTCTGGTCTGGTTTACGTCCACTGTAAGTGCATGACTATTGCTGTCAATTTGCGTTATTTTCTTTAAGCTGAGGGAGAGTAAAACATTTACAGTTACAGTTACAGTTTTACAGTTTTTCCACATATAAACACAGTCCCCAAAAGAATTAAGGTATTAAATTAAAAGAGCAAAATGGGTTGTACAGACCACCACACATCTCCGTCCCCACCAAACAAACGCGACTGGTAACAAGAGATTGAACTGAGACTCTTGTGCAGTAATTGTGTTTACTCCTACAGAATGTGGCTCTTAAGACCGTCCTGTACACTTGACATGTCTGATCACAGCCCTGCTTTCATTCTCTGTGTAAAATTATAGATGTGAGTCTGAGTCCAAGTTTGCCGGCAGTATTACTGATGGAGAATTGTGAGGAACGCTTTGACATTTGCTCTGTTGCCCTGGCTTATGTGTAAGGTACTAATTAGCAGAGAAAACACTGTCATAATGCCATATGGTGGAGGAGAAGAAGCAGCTTGCCAGGCACAGCTACAGTCCCAAACATTTGTGACCGCAAAGGGTTGTTAAGACAGCTTGTGTCAGGTATTATATGTAAATGTACGCTAAATTAATCAGTGAACTAATGTTTTGTTTTTTCATCTTTTGATCTGGTTGTTTTGTGCAGGTTCTCAAGGTTATTGTTCAACACTTGAACTGTCTCTGTGCTTCTTCACTTTTCTGCTTGGTTAGCAAACATCATCAGAGACAGTTTATGTCTGAACAACATAAAGCTCATCAACACAGTCCATCTTGCTATGGTGATTTTCAGGTGGAGTCGTTGTAAATTATCAACACACTTTCTGAAAGGATGCGTGCCAGGGAACGAGGTGCTGAGCAGAGAAATCTTGATGTTCCACGATGCTCATCAAGACTTTGCTAATAAAGTTGTCCTTCTCGTTAACTCTCAGATGTTCTCATGATCATCTCAAGAGCCTGAACGTTTAAAACAGGTGACACTGAGATATCCACGCAGGCAGGTGGGGTGCAGACCGTTCTCTGTGAGTTTTAAAGGCTGTTTTGTTCCCATTACTTGTGTTTCCCATCTAACAGGAATCGATTGGTCAAGCTGTTCTGTTGGAGGCCGAAAAAGGTAAACAGAAATATTTTTGAGGGGAGAGATAAAGATCAAAGCAACCTTCAGGAAGATGAAGGAGAAAAGGCAGAGGAGAGCCCGTAGTGAACTGATTTTCCATCAGCGTTTCATGCTTGTCTTGGAGAGCTAAAGCATGCTTCAGTGTGCAAAGAAACTGCTCTGAAACTCTTGTTTTATAGCTGAGATATTACTGGACGAACACTGAATGAATCAGCCACACTTGAAGGAATAGATCACACACACACAAAATAAATTCTGTCATCAGTATCAACCCTGTTCCAACCCTGAGGTATTTTCATTTTCTGTGAAACACAAGAGGAGACCCTGTTAATGTTAGTTGCACAACAAACTAATATGAACAAACAACTGTATTTGCATTAACTACCATTAATAAATATGAACCGAATCTTCATTGTTAGTTTATGATAGCTGATGCATTAACTAATGTTAACCAGTGGATCGTAAATGTAAATTGCTTCCATCTTATTTATTTTATATGTATTCTTTACAGATCACTCACAGCTGCGTCACTTACAGCTGTGTCCATAAGTCGCCGTCTCTTGTTAAAACTGCACCTGTCCAAAAATAAAGACCCGCTGTGATTTTGTACAGGAAATATTTTACATGTTCAGAAGTTCTGTAGAAGCTGAAAAGAGTTGCTCTCAAATGTTACAGTAACACCTCTGAACAGCCGTCCCTCCATGCAGAGCACAATAAAATATCTTATCAGTATGTGCTTCAGTCCAGGGCTGTTATAAATCATGACTTCAGCATGAGCTAGCTGTGACCTTCCACAGTTATCTGCAAAGACACAGAACTCAGATATTACTGCTGCTGTGTCTGCTAGAGCCGGC
>JAZGTI010017588.1:0-12120 GCA_036877585.1 Botia kubotai | reverse complement strand
TAATTAAAGCGCAGCGGGGATTTGGCAATGTGCGTTTCAAAAACTGTGATAATTATGTCTGTCAATGTTTGTAGCTTCTTTCTCATTAGCTGCAATAAAGCAAAATGGCCTCAAAGTAAATCATTGGTGATATTTTTTTAACCTTCTCACACCAACACCCACTGCTTCAGTTATGGAGAGTGTCTGAGGTTTAGTAATGCTCTCCGTTATTACCTTGTTTCTTTCTTTTACACACAATGCCCTTCAGATAATGTTGGTCAGATGATGTCTGGGCAGCATTACCTTTCACATAGATAAGCAAATATTTAGGTATTTAGTAACTTAGCAGTTGAGTCCATTCGTGTAAATTTTGTTTCGCATATTCAGAATTCCACACATCAAAGAGTTTTGAATAAACAAAATATCTCATAAACATTCTTATAAATATTTATTCTGTGTCTTAATCTTCAGTGATTTTCTGTCTGATGGTTTCTCTTACAAAGCCTCACAAGGCACTGATTTTGCTGATAAGCGTATGAAAATCTCAGGTTTAGGTAATTCGATTTTAAGAGCATGAAATGACAGATCGACTATAATAACTCCCTTTATAGAGAGCGGGTAGTCAAAAAGCAGTTTCATATAGACTGCCGGCATTAGCCGTCTTGTGTATATATAATTGTTCTACCTTTAAATTGCTCTTGCCAACAATTAAGGTTGTGCAAAGCAATTATATCCATTTTCTGCCATGCTAATGGGTGTGCGTGTCATTCACTGTAACCATGGGGTTTGTATCTGTCTCTCATGCAGTGGTGTTTGATCTTTTTGTGAAACTATAGAGAAATTAGTGCAGAAGTACTGAACCATGCAATTACTTTAGCAAAAGTTCTGAAAGGCTTTGTGATTAGCTTTTGTGTTTTAAAGACATACATGCTCTTAAACACGCGTGCAAAGACAGACATACGTGCTAGCAAATGCACGCTCACACGGACAGCTGTAGCATCTGATCAGAATTAGCATGACAGGCATTCATCAAATTAGAGCATTTGGGACCTGCAAAAATGCATATTTATCAGTAGTGCTATGCTTTATAAATGTTCTTAGCTTGAAGCTTCAAGGACACGCAAGCATATAGACATAAAAGAGCTGCAGCAATGCTTGAAGTGTCTGGAGCTTGTGTTATAGTCTTGTACCCTCTCTAACCCCCCTTCGTATTATAAGCTCAGGTCTGACACCCTAACAAGGCTCCGTACTTTACCTCCTTACAGCAAACAAGCTTTTGTTGCAGCTCAAAATGGACACATTCCAACCTGATGATGACTTTCCCTCTTTTTTATAACAAGACATTTCAGATCATACGGATGTTCTCCTCTAATGCATCCAGACAACAGAGTCTTTCCCCTAATAGTAGTGTGAACAGGATGTGTTGGAGTCAGTGAATAGTTTGTTTTTTTGCTTGGGAATTTTTAGACTTGATGAATAGAGTTTGGTGTCGATTTTTCTTTGATGGACAGATAGTGAGTGGGCTGTTGCTTGCTGTGTGCTGGACTAATGGTCAGAGTGAAAGACCAGACGCTATACATTACAGATAGATGTAGTAATGTAGACGTAGTAGTCATAGTTTGTAGATATGGTGTGTGTGTGTAGACACAAAATGTGTGTAGACACACATTTTTCTTACTCTTAAGCATAAAATAATAACTGCAGGGTGGATCAATCAGTGTGCTATTGAAGGTTGTTCCATTTTGCCCATTTGCCTGTAATGTATAGACAGTTTGCAGAGTTATTGGATTAAAGGCGTTTAAGGAGCTGGCTTGTCCCTTTGCTGTAGTTTGAAATCTACTTTAGCTTGTTATGATTTTGCCGCTGATTAGCTGAAGTGCTAGTGAAGATCTTGGCTGTCATTATTTAATTGTGGCTTGTGCATTATAAATGTCATAGTCCACATCCATATCAAGATTTTTTCCCTTCCATCATTAGCTTTTCTCCATTGGGACAGCTTTCACTCAGACAGACACAATTATACAGACACCCTCCTCCAGCCACCGAGCCGCTCATCAATAAATGTGTTTGATTAGAGAGATGCCTTACTTCACTCCCCAAGCCAGCTTTAATCAGAGGTATTAAAGAATGCACATGCTCGGAGAGGAAGGAGAGCAGAGAGAGAGAGGAAGAAGGGCTGAGTGGAGTTGATGGAACGATATAGAAATGAAACACAGAGGGGATGTGGAGGAGATAAAAATGAGAAAGAGAAAGAGAAGGACAGAAAGGTTGAGAGAGGGGAGGTGATCGTGAGAAAGAAGACTCTGCTCTCATTAGTGACATGCCTCTGTGCCTTCTCTTTATTTGATTTGCTTTCCCTTTTGCGTTTCCTCTCTCAAGCTTTTAACTGCAAACATGTCCAGAATGTCGCGGACATTCTGTTTCTCCTGGCAGCGTGTTTGTTTACCCCGTCCCCAAAGATCGAAGGGATGTTCTGAAAGCAAATAAATAACAAAACCAAAACTGTGCAGCTACATACAGGCTTGATCTCAGAGGAGAGCACCATAGTAACTTTACACGATATTACAGTTAGGCATTTTCATCATGTGCCTAGACTGTCTTTTGGAAAACACTCGGAATGTAATTGCAACTTGCATTGTCACAATTTTCAAGCTATATTGTTTTTATTTCAAGAACAGAATGGAGTCACAAACTTGTACATCTTTTAAATGTCTTTTAAATGTGTTTTGTTGAGCTGGTGATGCAGTATATAAATAATTATGGACTTTATTTGTTACCTTTTAAGATGGACCACGATCCCAGAAACCCAGCATACATCTGCGCGCAAGGTCCTCTTCCCTCCACTGTGGCAGACTTCTGGCAGGTAAGATACTCACTCTTTACTGTACACATCTAGTCAACATGGAGAAAATGCATGTATAGAATGTGGTTCTACTTTATGGCCATGATTAATGATTTAAAACTACTGTTTTGTTTGCACTTTGGAAAAAGAATTATTAATTGAAGTAGGCACAGTTCCTGTAATCACATTAGACTTATTCAGACAACCCCATTAACAAAAATTACCATTGCATTATGTATTTACATAATTTACAAGTAAAAATAAATTCAATATATTTAAAATATATTGTGAGTGCTTTCACTGTTCACAGTATAAACAATCCAGAAAGGGCCTTCGTATAATAGTACTTAAGGTTTAAAAGGGCACCTTTTACCTGTCCACATAAAGCTGTTTAAAAGAAACTAAGCTTACTGTGACCATATTGCCTTAATTAAAAGGGTCAAAGGTCCCGTAAGGTTTGGGATTCATCACTGAAAGTTTTGTATAAAGCACTTTATCTGAACATTTTCCCCACACAGTTGTTTTAGGTAAAAAAAAAAGCTTCCATACATGCTTATCTTAGGAATTTGATTACAACAAATGGATAGTGGGTGGAACTTGTTTGTTTGTTTGTTTGTTTGTTGTTTACAAGTTAAAGTTAATGGCTTTAATGGTTTTAGGAAACACCCAGATGCTTTTCACCAGGGTGATTTTAAGTTTATAAGTTAGTGAAATGTCTGGACCAGGGTCTACAGACAGCAGATTGAGGGAGCTTTAAAAGTTTTACCCTGTTTGTTTCTATTGGTTTTTGTTGTAGGTTAGATAAGTAGATGGTGTTAAAAGGAAACCTCAGATTGAATCTGCATTTTAATAAATTGACTGTGTTAATGTGCTGCTGTCACTTGACCCTCTATAATCACAGAGCTGTGTTTACTAACAGATGTGGGTGTGCACTAATTGATGTTATTGGTTGTTTGTATTTGTCATTTTGTCAATTACCGGATGAAAAATTAATGGTCTAAATTAAGTTAATTTCATACAGAAGAATTATAGACAGTCAGCCGAGTGCTGAATCCAAAAAGCTCAATTAAAAGTTCTATTTAAATGAAACCGAGTGCATTAATCCCTGTCAATTAACATGTCATTGTCTCAATGTTCCTTTTTATTAAAGAAAAGTGATTCATATAATAAAGCTGAGCTTTCAAAGGTTCACAGAGTCATATGATTTCTCGTTTGGAAACAGCACCCAATCATAAAAGCTTAAAATGATGCAAAAAATGATGATTTTTTTCAAAATTAACATGAGAAATAAGTTTGGCTCTTAGGGTTGGGGAACTTTCTAATAATGTGTCATTGAAATGAAAACAGTAACAGCAGAGTGAAAATAACTTACTAACAATAATAATAACAAAGATAATAATAATTAATAACAAAGATTTTAAGTCATTCATTTGTCCTTGCGTATACAAAATATACAGAGATAAAATATATGAGAGTTTAATAGAATAGTGAAAAAAAGCTGTACCTCCAACTAAAGTTTGTTTCTTTGCCCTATAATGTACTAATCATGCAGATATTTAGGTATTTTAGGTCATTGGGTTATTTTAAGGGGTTGCTTCTGAGGGAAAGAAACATTTGAAGATCTTTTGTAACTATAGTAAAAGTATTAAAAAACTCAGTTCTAATATTACACAATTTTGTAATATATTCTGACCAAGCCACCAATCTCAGTGCCGTTTACTGTGGTTTGTTTTGTTTCAGATACATGTTTGTTTGTCGGTTTTGTTTGACCCTTTCTGCATATTGCACCGCAAAGCTTAAACACAATATTTGATCACCTGGTCTGGAACATTAGCATGTGCTCCTCCAATGACCTTCAGTTACCAGGTTTCTCTATATTGAAGAATAAAGCCTTGTGATCTTTGTATTCTAGCGCATAAATCATAACAGCACAAACTACACTGGAAATATGTCATGTATACATTTTATATTTTAACATATTGACCGGTAATGTGTACAATGAATATAATCAAAACATTTTCCGGTCTTTATGCTTGTATGCAAAATCATAAATTATATAATTATATTAAATTATATTAAAACATATAAAACAAAATCTGTTCAAATTAAATTCAATGAAAGCTGTTTTGTATTGTAATCATCTTCATATCATGTAATCATGAGCTTTAGATTTATATTTTTCATCCGTTTCATCTCCAGTGTTTTGTAAGATTAAAAACGAAAACATACAATGATAACCTTATATTGCTTTTTGAGCCACTTTAACCACATTGTAATGTCTCTACATTTCTCTGTTAATGACTCTGTGGGGACGTGTGGCACACAAGTTTGATTATTTTATGAGCAGGACCATTGTATTTTATTGCTCCCATAAAAGTCAGTGTTTTCCCTCATTTTCCTAATGGCCACAGTGGGCCTTTCCATGATTGAAGGACACGGGAGAAGTGTGATTAGAGGAAATGGAGCAAGGCTGAGGAAGTTCAGTATATATATGGGGAAGGAAAGAGAGAGAGATATCCCAGCTAACAGGTAACGTTCTCGAAACATTGGCTAACATTCTTTGAAAGTTCTTATCAAAACCATTTTGCAGTAACATTAGTAGAACATTTTTTAATGTTATGTCTCATATCAAAAATAGTATTCTTAAGTGGTTAGTGGAATATTTTTTAAAATAGTACAGAATAAAAAACAACCAATAACAAAAACATTAATAATAACAACAACAAGGCCAAAACGTTTTAAACATTTCTAGTAACATTTGAACCTTTTTGTTACTTAATGGAAAATTTAGGAAAATGTTCTTATAACCTAAAGTTGTTAGCTGGGATAAAGGATGAGAGAGGTGGGATGGAAAGATACTAAACTAAACCTCAACTAAACCTCAATTACAATGATGAGTGGGGTGGTTTTAAACGAGAGCTTGGTTGAAAAGCTTAACTCACACTTATTGTTGTAGGGGGTGATGCTTTGTTTTGAATAATAATTTCTGCCTGATTCTACCTTATTAGTCTTTTGCTGTCTACTTTGTAATGTTGCTCTTGTGTGTTGTGTTGTGCTCTGTTGTGTAGATGGTTTGGGAAAGTGGCTGTGTGGTAATTGTCATGCTAACACCTCTCGCTGAAAATGGTATCAAACAGTGTCATCAGTATTGGCCAGACGAGGGCTCTGATCTCTACCATATATATGAGGTAATCACTTATGAAAAATCCCTTATAAAATCCCTTATACTTTAAGTTTTGTATCCCCTCTTTGATATATTTTTAGGATGTTTTAATTACTTAGGTGTTTTGAAGGATTTGTTCACCAAAGATTGTAAATTGTTACATTGCTCCAAACCCAAACAAATTTCTTTCTTTCATTAAGCACAAACAAACGAATTTAAGTTACACTAATGACTCTGTAATGATTTTTTTTTAAGTTCTGACATCATTTGCTCTTGATTTCTGATTCTTGATTCATGTTATATTACACATGTTCTGCTACTGAGATTGATTGACTGATGCCTGAGCTTCAATAATAGGAAGCTCCATGTTCCTGTGATCCTGTGAAATCAAATTTTTATGTTTTTGAAGGTGAATCTGGTCTCCGAGCATATCTGGTGTGATGATTTTCTGGTGCGCAGTTTCTACCTGAAGAACATCCAGACTAATGAGACCCGCACTGTGACTCAGTTCCACTTCTTGTCATGGATGGACCAGAATGTGCCAGAGTCTGCTAGAACTTTGCTGGACTTCCGCAGGTATGTGTCCTGCTGCTCAATTTGACCATCATGTAAAAGTCAGAATGTCAGTCTGTGTGGTTCTCCTCTTAATCTCGCCTTCAGCGAACTTTGTGTTCTTAATCAGTTTTTGTTAACTGACCTTCTGTTGACTCTGAGCATTTGTATGTTGTAGTCTATTATTATGGGCTGTTTCCAGTTTTTTGAGGGGTTGGGGGATAGTCCATTAGCTCAAATACTTATCCAGATCCTTATACTATAAACCCTAATCGAGACGCTCCAATTAAATGTGAAACATTCAGCAATGAAACAGAAGTGAAAATAAAGCCAATGGCAGCATAAACTCTCTCATTTTTCACATGCTGTTAGCATTCAGGACAAATGCAATAGGCCTCTAGGGTAAAACCTTAAAGAAATTTAACAACCACAGCACAGGAGGATAAACACCTTCAATTGGTCGAGACGTTTAAGCCTTCCAATTTTGCTGTTTCACTGTGCTTTTATATTCTGTTTATTTATTCCTTCCTCAACTCGGAATGGAGGAAAGCTATGTTAGGAAACCATTTTTCATGTTTGTCCTCATTACAAAAATGTATGGACTGTTTTTCTGAGAGCTGACTGACTGCTTTGTGTTTAGTGTTTTATGTTTATCTGTTGTCTTTACCAATTAAACATCAATAAATTCATGAATTATGGCATATCCATATTTTATTTAACTATTTATGCTGTACATATACAGTGGAACAGTAGGGCTTGCAATTCCAATTTTTTCACCTTATAGCTACTAAACCTTAAACCTTATAGCTACTGTTTGTGTAGGGGAAATGTCTTTTCAAATAATCTGTATAGTTGAATACCTTAGAAGTTGCTTTTTATTTTGAAATTTGAATTTAAAATGTATGTAGTGCTTATGTTTTTAAAACTTGAAGTCATGTTGGATCATATGTACAAAGCATCTTAGATAAGGGCTGCTGATGTTGGATGTCATGCATGATTAAATGAGGTTATTTGAGAAAGGTGGATCTGATCCTCTTTCAGCAGTCTACTGATGATTTATATATGGTCCCTGATTTTACTCCTGCTCTTAGAATCCTCTTGAAAAGAGTTTTTAATATTGTATCACACTTGAGCCACTTTCTGAAGAGTGTTACTCATGTTCTTAAGCACACCTGTCTCCACAATGTTATCGTTTCCTTTAACACATTTTAAGGAACATTTTTCCAAAGTTTCAATGACACCTTGAAGGCTTTGGTGAGATGGCTCCAACCCTGGTGCTTGTGTTTGACTTGCTCTGGTTTCTGTTGCCATTCTGAACATTCCCCCAAAGGCCTGTGTCACAGTCATAAACTGTCATGACTCACACTGAATCTGTCACATACTCCTTACTCACTTCTCTAGGTTTTGGTTGGCCAGCTAATTAGCGGTTGCCAGTGTCATTTTTGTGATGTTGCAGCTAGTTATATGAGCCCAGTTGCATAGTCACAAAAGTGATCATTGGAAACTGTATCTCCTCTTCCAGGCCCTTGATTTTTCCTTGCCTCCCCACCCTAGTCCCTCACTCACCAGATCTTTCCCTCTTTCTCTTCCTCTCTCTCTTACCCAAGAACACACACTGCTGGCCCAGTGACCCTAATGCATGAAGGTCCTCTCTGCACATCTATAACATATCAACAAGCAACCTTTTGATTTATCACACTTCATAATTTATCTCTTGTAGGAACCTTTACACCATATTGTATCCCATTTTTTTGATACCTGATGCTACCAGAAACATCTCCTTAAATAACATAGCTAAATGTGTTTGGTAGAACTGGGAATCTTCCCATGAGCATTTAGATGTTATCTGAAGAACCTCTTTTAGTTTCTCTTGAGAAATCAACCTTGAGGTTTTTGCAAAGTAGCTTTTTTTGGATGAGAGGAACAATATGAGTTAACACATTATGTTTCCATGGCAACAAGACCAGTGTGTGTGTTAAAATTATGCAAGGCCTATGGTTTTACAGGCATGATAATTGTACAAGGTCAATGTGTTTTGGATGATGACACCTAACCACAGCATCCATCATTTCCTTAAGGTCTTGTCATAATGTGAAGGATTTACAACTTCTTCAATGGTTTTAATTGTCTGACACAGACCTTATTGTCTGTAGATGTAGATTTGTAGATTTTGATTTAGGTATAATATACACATCTGTTGTTTCTTTCATGATTGACAGCAACGTGTTGATATTAAGCAATGCCATATGTTCATGCACATTTATGCTGCAGTTATTTATTTGGACTAAAATTATGCACATGAATATGTTCACAATCAGCATTTTTACACTTCTAATATTAATGGCTAATATTGTTTTTTTCTGTCATTACAGAAAGGTTAACAAGTGCTACCGGGGCAGATCTTGTCCAATAATTGTTCATTGTAGGTAAGTACCACAACAACAAATAAACAAGATAATTACATATAAGAAGAAATGCAAAGGTCATATGTTGGTAGTGGTCATTTTTAATTTAATTAAAAAATGAATAGCTTTTTCTATTATTATTACTATTATTGCATGATTTATTGTTATGTATTTGTGTCCTATACAAAATGTAAGAGCAGCATTCATCTATCGCTCTGAATGTAAACTTTCATGCACTAGTGTTACAGATTAAATATTTACTAAATTATATCTATATGAACATGGTAAAAATGGATGATCTTTACCCTCAATGTGAATGGGAAGGATTGAAAAGTCTGTGTAAGCTATAACAGTGCCCCAATGATCTTTAACATCAGGGGTTAATGGCTAACACATCAGTCAGAGATTTTCTGAACTTAGGGAAACTCAGGCTGCACATATCATGCATCTTAAATAACTGGGAATCATATCAGGGAAAAGGAAGTTTCACCATAACAAGCACTTTTACCTAAACATATATATATATATATATATATGTGTATGTATGTAGGTACATCTTACATATATATATAAGAAAATGCGATATGACAACAGTACAGTCTTCTTTGACAGAATTATTGGAAATGCTGAAGGATGATGCAACAGCAAACAATGAAGCTGTAACACAACACAGAAATGAGCACTTTGTTTTCCATTTAAACACTCTGTATTTCTAATTCACACAGGTCTGCTCTCCTCTCACAAGTAATAATGAGTTTCTTTCTTAATTCACAGCGACGGTGCTGGAAGAAGTGGAACCTACATTCTGATTGACATGGTTCTAAATAAAATGGCCAAAGGTGAGAGCGCACAGCACGAATGAAGAGATGCTGTTAAACAGCAGAAAATGTTTCAATTTTTGAGATTTAGGTCTTGCTATGCATTAAGGGATGAGTGAGAATTGTAATGAATGGTCAAGGATCTTAACACTTAATGGGAGAAAAATATGAAGGTCAGAGAGAAGTGTAGACAGAAATAAGTGTGATCTCTGCAACTTGCGTCATATTCTGTGTTTTTCTCTTCATAGTTATGAAATGCAGTCTGCATTTTCACTTGTATTTTCTCCCATAAGACAATGTGAGAGTTTGAGCACTGCCTGTTTAAATTCACTTTGTAGGATTAAAAATGACAACAAATTATGTGAATCCCGTCATGGGGACAGATACCCTTATAACCTGGCCAAACCTCTCCACCAACACCATCTTCCTGACCCCATCTGGTGAGGTCAACCATGCATTTACCCCCAGCACCACCCCCCCATCTTCACTTTCTGTCTGGATGCCAGTCCATCCCAACTTCTGACCTGATCATAGCTCATTGATTCTTCCATGGGGGATCAAAGGCCAGATGCAAGGGAGAGTTTCACCACATTTGTGCCTCTTTCCCATGCTGTCAGGGGCCCAGAGCCTCGGCCTTCACGGGCCCCCTCCATCTCCATCCTTTGTCTGCTTTCTCTGAAGGAGGGGCTCCCAGGTTGCCCACTTTCCAGTGTTCACTCTTCTGATCAAAGCCCCAGAAAGTCCTAAACAACAGAAATCTCCCTCTTCCGTTCCTCTCTCTCTCTTTTCTGTTTCTCATTTCTTCCTCTGTCGCTCACTTTTTTCTCAGACACCCCCATCGTATTTTTCTTTCTCTTTCTTCATCTCTAGGAATGAATTGTAAATTAGTGAAGAATGCTGTTTTAATTCTAAAGCCTTTTCTTGTGAGGTCCCCCTCCTTCGCTCCCACTCTGTTTCTTTTCCCCTAAACTTAGGAATCTTGCACTTCTTAAGACATGAAAGTGTTGGAGCACTTTTGAGGCTGGAACCCCAGCTGCACTCACTCCCTTTCAGAATGCATCTATAAGGATTCCTTCTTTTCTTTCTCCTCTCTCAAACTCGCTCTCTCTCTCTATCAATCTGTAGAGAAGGGAGGTGGTCTTTCTTTTCTTTTTGAAGAATGAATGAATGAAAAATAAGGCCTTGTTAGACCTCTCCTGCTCTTCTCTCATTTATGAGGAGAAGCAACAATGGTTCTGTAGAAAAAGTCATTCAAGCTAAAGGTGAAAGGGAGATTTCTCCTAATCAGCCTTTCACTCTATCCACCATGTGAATAATTTCATATTCACTTTACAGTTTTGGTGCAATCAATGGTGCCATTGAAAGTTTGTATGGATGGGAACAACAGCACTGAGTGTAAACTGTGTGCAGGTTTAGCGTCTGTGTTTTCATTGGTCACCATCTGAGAATCTAAGACTCGTAGAATTAAACTAATCAATGTTAAGTACAGGCCTTGGCTAAATGTGATAAAATAAACCAAGTATAAAATATTTACCTACACTATAAAAAGTTTTTTTTGCAAATCATGCTTGATATGATAACATTTAAATGAATTTGTTAATTTGTTAAGTCGAAAATAATATTTAATATGACTAAATCAACCTGAATAAATTGGGTTACACTGATAAAACTAAACTTTTATGGATATAAAATACCTATACCTACTGTGCACTTACAGAAAACAATTTCGTCAACAAAAATGGAAACAATACATTTATAGCATTACCTGAAAAGCGTAGATATGTACATTTGCATAGTTTTATAGTTTATCTTTGAATCGCTAATATTACAATATAATTTCTTTCGAAAAAGAACGGGAGTTGTTTTAGTATAAGACACTGTGTTATGCTGTTTCTCAGAACAGCTTGAATGTCAGCTAAAACAAGGTAGGAACACAGTCTATGAGCTTTAACAACATTGAAAGGTGAATGTAATTCCAGACATAAAAAGAGAGGGCCACAGAGAGTGGATGTATCTAGGATTATGCTGGGTACTTTGAACTGATGTTATATGGCTGTGTTGCAGGTGCGAAGGAGATTGATATTGCTGCTACCCTGGAGCACCTGAGGGACCAGAGATCAGACATGGTACAGACTAAGGTAAGACACCATCAAAACTCTTTCCTTAAAGAAAAATGTGACGAGGATGAGGATCAAGTTTTAGGGTCTTTGTTTTTTTCACATAAATAGACCAAAAGACATTTTTCTGAATCTAAATAAATAAAAGAACAAATTTGCTCAGTGAGAAAAAATATGTATTATATATAGTTTAATAAAATAATAACTGTAAATGCACACTTAATTCATTGCAGTACTTTGACAT
>JAZGTI010017587.1:0-12121 GCA_036877585.1 Botia kubotai | reverse complement strand
TGTCAATGTGTGTGACGGGCTCCAGGATGTTGAAGGGCACAAATCCCACTTCATTAAACTTATTCTGACACTTCCACCAGCGCTTGGATGATTCTATCACCTGAACCCCACAGAACACACAACAGTGAGCACTCATCTGTGTGTGTGTGTGTGCGTGTGTGTGTGTGATTATTACCTCTAGTGTTTCTCCCTGCAGTACAGAGAGTTCACTGTTGTTTCGTGCAACAAAATCATAACTGCAGCGATACAACCTCTCCTTCCCCACACCATCACTGAGAGACAGAGAGAGAGAGAGAGAGAGAGAGAGAGAGAAAGAGAGAGAATAAGAGAAATTGATGAACACAATGTTTCTATGCAGATGGAAATGCATGTGCTGAGACACATAATGGAAAGCAGCTGGAGCATCAGAGACAATAGACACACTGAGAATCTCTGAATGGCTGTTTGCTCTTCATTCATTAGTCTTAATGCTTTAAATCTTCCATTATAGCAACCACACACAAATAAAACTCTGTTGTAGTGACCGAGTACAATGTGTACATACTGTCCAGTACAGCATCACTGAAACACTGCTTAAAGCACAACAGTCACACAGCTCGTGTGTTCTGTGGCCAGTAAAACAGAACAAGTGATCCGGGCCAGTAACATTCGTTTTGTTCAGAAGTGAAACTGCCATTTTTAAAACACACGAGTGTGTTTGTTAGTTGTGTGAACAAACTCTGTTTTCACAAAAACATGGTGGGACTTCCCAGCTTATCATTTTAGCTTGTTTCATATACTAAATGTTTCCTAGGAAACGTTTCCATCAAGTAACAAAAATGTTATTTTGAATGTTCTACAAATGTTTAAAACATCCAGTTTTTTAGACATTATACTAGACACACTATTGCTTGGTTACAAAAACATGATCCTCTAATACAGAATGACATTTTTGATATATATCATTATAAAACGTTCTACTACTGTTATTACAAGAATGTTTTTGATAACTTTCAGAGAAATTTCAGAGAACGTTTAGAGAACATTAGCCAACGTCACACAATGTAAAACCGAGAACCTGCTGTCATCACTGAAGGTCACCAGAACCTGTTCTAGATCATCAGACATGAGGATGTTTCTGCATGCAGAAGAATGTCTGTTAGTTCATTAGCTGTGTGTGTCTGTAGATGAGCAGACTCACGGCTCGTCTGTAGTCTGAACAGGAGCCGTGTGGCCATCAGAGGGCTGGGCTGCTGTTAGCTGGTGACAGAGAACTCAACATTACATTAGCAACAACAGCAGAAACAACAGGACACACCCACAGGGATTTGTTTTGATTCTCTGTCTTTCATTATACTGTACATGCCAACATCACCTGCTTTAGCTGATCATGTGTATAGTGTATATTACTGTATGATAAGTTAATGTCATCTTGTATGCTAATATCAATTACCTCCACTTGTAGGAGCTCGGCCTCCTGCTTGTGTTGTGACTCCACAGGATCAGTCCAGCCGGTCACCTCTGACCCGGGTGGTCTCCATCCGTCCAGAAACATGAGTGTGTACGGCGCCACGGGGCTCCTCAGAGCAGACCTGCCGCAAGGTGACGTGTATTACAGTCTAATAACGCCTGTCTGTGTCTTTCCAGAAAACAATTTTAGGATGTAAGAACATCTCCCTCATTTTTCCCTTATGTAATAAAAACGTTATTTTTGTATTTTTATATAATGTATTTTTAAAGTTCTAGGAACATTAATTTTTTAAATGTTATATTAACGTTACTGTATTGTAAATTGAATTAATGTTAATGTAAATTATAAAATTTTTTTAAAACATTCTTAAGAATAACAACTTAAGAATAACATTTTTTATATATGATATGTGATATTAAAAAGTTCTGCTGACATTACTGCAAGAAGGTTTTGGAAAACTTTAGTCAATGATCTATAAATGTTTCTTGTTAGCTGGGATGTTCCAAGGGCTGTTGTCAAAAACATTTGTTATACTGAAAAGAGACGCTTGACTCAGTGAAATATCTTTGTACATGTTCCATGGATGAAGAAAACATTTGTCCTTAAAAAAAATATTATTTGAATTGTGGGTGTACTGTCTCTTTAAATCTCTGTGCAGAAGCACAACACACCTCTGCTGTGTCCAGTTGGACCCCAAAGACGCCCATAACTCATTGTCCTCTGCTGACAGGTTATTCTGCAGCAGAGTCACGGCTCCTTGTGTCATAGCTGGACTGGACACAGACGCAGCTAAACCAGGCCCTCCTGTAGCCTTCACAATCTACACACACACACACACACAGATGAATGACTCTGTTTGAATGTATATACAGTGTGCTTGACTGATCGATACAGCCGTTTGATAAAACGTTTATCAACAGAGTTGAACAATAACTCTGATAGCTCGGCTGTTTGCACAGGTGAAACCTGTGCGTTTATGCAAACACATGCATGCAGTAAATGCGTCTCACCATGTCGAGCGGTTTAAAGACGTGATGAACGAGCTCATCTGAGGTAGGATTGGAGATGGAGGATTTTAACCGAGCCTAAAAAACAAACATTGTGTTATTGACACACTACAAACATTACCGCACGCTGCGTATAACTGCAGTACAACTTATGATCGATACCAATAATGACTGAAATTATATAATAATAATAATAATAACAGGTGTTTATATTATTAATAACAGTACCAGTATTTTAATAATTTAAAGGATGTATTTACATGACCAAAGATCTATATTTCTGTGATGGCATTGAAAAATCAAATGACTCACCAACAGGCAGAAACTGTATTTGAATTTCTGAAAGGTGTCGATAAACTCTCTCTCTGAAGGCACTTTGGCTTTTGCTGTCAGCAGATCCTCTATACAAACACAATCACACAACAAACAGTTGAAGACGCAGCCGAATCATGTGCACTTCTGTTATATAATATATATCTGGTGCTTTTGTGTTCTTGTTGAAGCGTAAAGCTCTTAGTTTGTTCTACACGCCAGGAGAAGTTTGACCAGCACATCTGAATTTCAGAAAGACAGACAGTCAAGCAAGACTAAAGCGACACGAGGCCGAGTTAGTGAACAGAGTTAATGTCTTTATTACTGAGAGTCAGTGAAATCAAACCCAGCTGACTGCGTGTGTATACACACTCTATAACCACTGATAAAAGGCTAAAGCACACTACAGCCTGCCTGTCAAAGAGAACTTCAGTCTGCTACTATAGAGCATATTCAGAAGTCAGAATATACAGAGGCTCAGCTTTCATGTCTGTATGAGGAAGATTCAGATGTGACACACCATCAGCACTCTTCTTCTGACTCTTCTTCTTTCTGCTTCTTTGGTTGAGGATCATCTGAGCCTCCGCTGACTGCTGGAGCTTTCCCATAAATGCTTCAATATCATCAAAACAATGATTGAGGATGTCCTGAAACCACACAGAGAGAGAGAGAGAGAGAGAGAGAGAGTGGGATCCTTGAATTGCGTGACTGTAGTTGTTTGTCATTCTAATGATCTGAAGTTTATCTGGACCGCTGAAGGTCATCATGCAAATGTGTGTTTGTGTTTTTAAATCAGATCTGCTTTGAAAAAAAAAATGGCTGAAAAATGTGTCCAGACATGAACAAAGATTCGCTGCAGGAACTTAGATGAAAGAAATATTTTTAACTGACATGCAAAGAAGTTTCTTGAAGAGACTGTTGCCCTTATAACTAGTATTTTACTTTCTGAAAAATAAAGAGTGTGTGTGTGTGTGTGTGTGTGTTTCTACTCACCACCTCTAACTGAGCTTTCAGGAATGACTTATCAGGCTGACTGTTTACCAACCCATTAGCTAGAAACCAGGAACAGAAAATCTGTTTAGAATATATGAGTAAGTAATGATGAAAAGATTTTACACACACACACACTCACCTCTGATGCCCGGGTAGGGTGGAGGGGGCTGTTGTGAAGGTGGAGGGGGCTGTGGTGAGGGTGGAAGGGGGTGGGCCGAAGGCGGGTTCGGGGCTTGCGTGTACGGAGGGCTCGGATATCCCAAAACATCCATCCTGAACTCAAAAAACCTAACACACAAACAGACCTTTCAGAATGAGTGTGTGTTACAGAGCACATACTCCAGATTCAAGGTTTATTTACACACCTACTGAAAGATACTGTTGCACACTGCTGATGAGTAACAGTCACTTATTAATCTCCAGTTAAATAACATACTTCATGAAAAGGACACACACATCAGGTGTGAAGAATCAGTGAGTATCTTCTGTACTTAATACTCATGCTTCTTAATAGAAAATCTGGTCATATGAACTTCAGTTTTGATGTCATTTTTACATGCTACATAAACACATCAACGCTTCCAGTTTTATGTCAAACCAATTATGAATACCAGACAAGCCCGAACTCGTGCATTTTGTTGACTAAATGTTTTCCTAACTGATTATTTTTACCTTTAAAGATACCTTTAAATATTTTTATTTGAAAACTGAAAATCACATGTAGTTACAGTACACCCAACCCCCCCATCCCCCCCACACACACATTCATAAGAAATCGAATCCGACCTAGAAAACATGTTTGGCAGTTTGTTTGACATTGATCTGTCTATCAGTGCTCTGTGCGTCTCTCTCACACACACACACACACACACACTTTCTCTCTGTATTGTGAAGCTGATAATCATATAGACACATAAAGATGACACACTGTACCTTACTGTAGATGATGATGCCTTGAATGTGCGGAAACCTCCAAATAAACCTCAGAATAAACAGCTCGGGTCGAACGAATGTCTTTCTCTTCTGTCAACCTCTCTCTCTCTCTCTCTCGCTCTCTCCTTTGTACTCTCAGTCACGCCTTCCTAAGTTATGTGGGAACTAGTTCAACCGGTTTGTCCACTGGTTAACAGGTTTCTCTCAGTCTGTCTGTATATGTTGTGGGTAACCTGTTGATATCTCAACAGTATTCGGCTGGATCGCTACCTCTTCTATTGTGTGATGCGACACAACCAGTCTGATGTCATCTCTAACTCTCTCCCCCTGCAATATACAAACAGGTACGCCATGATGTCATCAAACGGGCGGTACCTCTGCTTTGACTAGCACAGCAGTGTCAGCTGAATGAAATCTGCTCAACGCTCCAGTGAAGCTGCAGTCAAAGCGTCTGTTTCACCTCCACAGTTGTGCAGCTGAGAAAATAAACAGTCGATCTCTCCTGCAGTTGATACAGTCACAAAATAAAAGAGGAAAAACTCATTGTAGCATAACATGTAAGTAGCATGATGTTTATGGAACTCTTCAGGTTTGATTATACACATAAAAAGCATCATATTATTATAAAGCACGTCAACATGAAATGATTCGCAACCCATTTTATTTGATTTGAACTCGATGTACTTCTGAGTGTAACAGGAAACTGATCTTATGACTTGATTTCACAGGAAGGTGTAATAAGTGTGTGGGGAGGTCAACTACAAATAAAGTTAGTAATGTTACATTTAAAATGGTATCTTGCACAATAACCGCAGCGAGCTGTACCAAGAAAACAAACGGGCCATTTTGATTTAATGTGGGTTTAATAACTACCACGGCACACCTCGTCACACCCTCATGTTTCGGCTGGAAGAACATCCTCCACACGCCTGTACAACACTCAACTTCCCCTGCAGATGCAGAACAACAGGTGTGGACTCAAGACTCGCCTCTGTCAAGAACACTGGATTAATTACACTGGATTAATTATAGAACAGAATCTTGTCATGGCTTTTCTGTTTAAGGTAGTACAATTTGTATTTGTATTCAGTACCAACTTAAATAGCCTTTTTGAGAGGTCTGGACTTTTCTAAACTATTGAACTTAAGATACCAGAACTGGACCAGAATATCACAGAAACATGGGGATGGGCTCATTTTACTTCAGTTTCCACCCAGAAAACCCCAGTAACCTCCTAGCAACATCCTGCAACTGATCAAATCACCCTAGAACCCACATAGCAACCTGCTGAGAACACTCAAAAAGCCTTAGCAACCACATAGCAATGGCCTGAGCATCAAGACAAGGATTTTTGAATGGGCAAACACCATTTGCATTTCCTTTTAGAAAATCTGCTGAGGAGACTTTGTGCTGAATCTGATGCTCACAGTACAGCAGTTTTGTGATGATGTGTTGTGAGTACAGTAATGTGACGTGAAGTAATGTGACGTTGCCATAGCAACAAAGCGCCGTTCTAAAATTGCATTGATATACTGTCATATTGCTTGTATTGTTTGCGTTATATATTAAGAGCAAAAGTTAAACTCTGGAGCGTTTACATACAGCATGCGTGTATATACAGTAGTTTATGAAAGTAAAGTTTTTGGCTCTGGTCAGCTGGGTCACTTTAACAGTTAAATAAGATGCAAAGCACGCTGGTGAACGTTTACATCTGCGTAATCATGGAGTGAGGAAGATTCTTTAGTCAATATATGTTCATTACCTAGAGATATAATTATACAACATACAAAAAGTAAAAAAGTACGAACAGATTGAAACAGATGAAACAAAATATTAATGTTCATGTTTATGGCAGAAGATACAATACTGTGCACTACAATCTTGAAGATAAAGTACAATGTTCATATTTACAGTATAACCGATTGTCACTGTAAATATTGTCACCTTGCCAAGCGCTGCGGGTCATTCCCGGCATCACCTGTCACCTGTTCTATTACAGCCTATATTAATACCTGCTGAACACAACATACATACTGCTGCTTAATGTAACCCCAGCTAACCTGTTTTACAGTAACACTATTAGTAACTGGACTATTACCAGTAATTCATCTTGCAAATAATGAAACGAAAACAAGCTGTCATATAATTACCCTAAAGTCAAGCTCACCTCCGTCACTTACCGCTGTCCTGTTCTTGCTTCTATTTCTGGATGGCAGACGGATCAGTTCTCTTCATGTTTAATGACAGATGTGTTTTCAGTTTGAATCACGGGGAAAAGCCCAACCAGTGTGACACGAGAGGGGTCCTGTAGGGGGGATGCAGACGTGTTGCTCCGTGTTGTATTACTAATGACATTTCTGATTACTTAAATGGTCAGCCGTCGGGGGCCCCTTAAAATGCGGGGCAGACACTTGCTCCGCCTCTGTGCGTAATACTGACGTGAAGTTGACGTGTATGACAAACTAATATTTAGATGTATTTATATTCACTATAGAAAACTAAATTACAGGTTTTCCGATAACTGTTGTTCTTCTTTATTGTTTATTTGTATGGTTCTTTGTACATGTTTGTAATATTGTAAATCTCATTTTCTGGGGTTATAAACTCTCATAATTTGACGTTGAAACGCGCGTTTCTTGCGTCACTGGATGACGTCACACGGGCCGGGCGGGTTTAGGTAAATATGGCGGGAGTTCAAATCAGACTGAAGAAATTAAAGCAGCGTGTGTTACTGAACAGTGTTTTTAAACAGCAGCGGTGAAAAGATTTACGCCTGACTCACCTTGTTTTTCAGGACCCTAAAAACACTTCTTGTATTTAAATGCTTGGAATTAGACACAGGATGGATAAAGATGAAAAGCTGAATTTTGTTGTTAAGATTGGTTAAGATTATTTTTAGGTTGCTTTATCTTATTAAAGTCAATAGGGAAGATAACTGACTTGTAACAAAAGTGGCTCAGTGGCTTTTTATGTATTTTATTTGAATAGAAAAACTGAAGTCCCTCAGATGACGTCAGAGAAACTTCCATTACCTGCCAGTGAGCATCTGGAGGAGGCTGACCTCCAGGGGGTTGCCATGGAGATGGCCAGACATGGGTGGGACAGTAAACTGGAATATTTCCTAGCCCAGGTTGGGTTCAGTGTGGGGCTGGTCAATGTTTGGAGGTTCCTGTATCTCTGTTATCAGAATGTACGAGGTGAGTGTGCTGGAGATCTTCTGTCAGATTTTAACGTTATCATGTTTTAATGACTGATTTTTAATGGAACATTTTCAGATGCCAGCTAGAGGTTAATGGCAAACATGACAGAGTCGTCAGGTTTGACCATCAGCCATAACCTAAGAGTCATTCCCAGCATCAGTTTATTAGTCTCAGAGCAGCGCTGTATAAAACTCATGTTTGGGGCTCCAGAAGTGTGGATTGATTGATTGATTGATTGACAGGTTTATGATCATGTGTCTCATGAGCTTTTATTCTGCTGTATGTGATGTTGATGGAGCTGTGGATCAAGTAATATTGATTTATATATTTTAGTAATAGACTTGAGTTTCTTAATGCAAAATATATTTCCTTGTAAAATAGTATTTTTCCCTTTTTAATTTTTGCGGTGAAATGTGACCTGCACATGTTTCCATGTGATTTAATTTGACATGTATTTGACCTTATGAAAGTTCCTATTTTTGTATTTAACACTTTATTGATTGATGTTATGAAACCTTATGATTATAACGTTATCCAGCTGTTTCTGTGATGGTAGATCATGCGTGCGTGTGATCATTCTGTGTGTGTTCCCAGTGGTCCTGGACTTTGGTTGTCATGGTGTAAAACTCCACCCTGGAAAGAGAGAATCCATAAACAAAAGTGATGCTCAACCCAGCAGAAAGACACAAGACACAGGAGGAGAAACATCACAGAGGAGAAACCCAGCAGAAAGACACAAGACACAGGAGGAGAAACATCACAGAGGAGAAACCCAGCAGAAAGACACAAGATACAGGAGGAGAAACATCACAGAGGAGAAACCCAGCAGAAAGACACAAGACACAGGAGGAGAAACATCACAGAGCTGAAAGACCATCTGAAGGTACGTGATGAAGCTAAAAGCAGATTTTGAAGAGTAATCTTCAGCAGAAATGTTTCAGCTCAGGTTTGTGTGGGGCAGAAGGAATCTTTGAATCTTGTCGAATGTGTTTCATTTTTAATTTAGTAATTCAATGTGAATGTTTGCATGTGGACATAAACACATTTAAAAACATTGTACAGAATATCACAAATAACTGGTATAATCTGTATGTATCTGTAAGCACAGAAAGACCATTGAGCTGTGGGCCTGTGCTTTAGATCTGTCCAGTGTTTGTTTACATCTGCTGAAAGAAAACTCTGCACATGACCACATTGCTACTAAACCTAATAGAATACATTTAATATAATAATAATAATAAATCAATCATCAATATAATACAATAATAAATGAGGCGACTTTTTGACAAAGGGGTGAACAGTTTTAAACTGTTAAAAGTGGCTCAATTTTACCCTGTGTAATTTTTTTATCATTTATAAAGTGAGATATTTTGAGCCATTGATCTCTGTAAATTCTACAAACCTTACAATTACGTTTAAAGGGATAATGTGCAGTTGACCAATCACAATCAAGTATTGTAGAGAACTGTAGTTTTGTTCATATTTAACAAGATGTTGCACATATGGTTAATCTTTTTTAGGTTTTATTTCGTTGTGTGAGTTTAATTTGTGTGTATAAAAAAGCGATATGTAAAGAGTGAAGCTGTTTTCTTCCTGGCCACTAGAGGGCAGAGAAGTGTTCTTTATAAGCAGTTCTGTCCATCAGCGTATCTCTGTCATTCTGTAGCTGTCTGCTCATGTCGTGAATGGATTAGTTAGTAGTTTAGTGAAGTTCTGATGTATAATGATGTATAATGATGATCTCTGTCTGTCTGCAGTATGCTGAAGTGGATTCTGCTATTGGGGTGTGTGAGTGTGTGTTTGGGTCAGAATCCAATCAGAACTGACCCAGCAGAGGAGACAGAACTGTCCTCAGAACACAGTCATCATGTCACGCTGAAACAAACCTGTGAGAGACACACACACACACACACAACACACACACACAAACAACACAGTCGTCATGTCACTCATGTCAAACAAACCTGTAAAACACACACACACACAAACAACACAGTCATCATGTCACTCATGTCAAACAAACCTGTAAAACACACACACACACAAACAACACAGTCATCATGTCACGCTGAAACAAACCTGTAAGAGACACACACACACACACAACACAGTCGTCATGTCACTCATGTCAAACAAACCTGTAAAACACACACACACACAAACAACACAGTCATCATGTCACACTGAAATAAACCTGTAAGAGACACACACACACACAAAACACAGTCGTCATGTCACTCATGTCAAACAAACTTGTAAAACACACAAACAACACAGTCATCATGTCACACTGAAACAAACCTGTAAAACACACACAAAAACAAACAACACAGTCATCATGTCACGCATGTCAAACAAACCTGTATGTGTGTGTGTGTGTGTGTGTCAGATGCTCATTTGTCGAAGGACAACAACAAGCTGGGTGTGTTTATAGCTGCAGCAGTGGGGACTCTGACACTCATGGCTGTGATTTACTGCATCTACAATCAGTTCTACACCAAAACCATTTACAGACACACACACCTGGATGAATCAGGTACACACACAATCACACAATGAATTTACAATTAAAGTTGTAAATACAAAATAAACAGCAGAGCAATGCACTATGTATGATATATAAAGAAATAATTCACTCACAAATAGACATTTGGACGTCATTCTGCTGTGTGTGAAGCAGACTGAAATCTGTAATTTGTTACTGAAATGTCTTTGCTCATGTTATGAGATTAATCTTTTCAAAGAAAGGTAATCATGTTTTTACCAAAACAGACTGAACAAACGCATTCGATTCAGTTGCACATCATGTCATTTCAAACCTGTATGACTTTATTTCCTCTGTGGAACACAAAAGAAAATATTTTGAAGTACGTTGGTAACCAAACAACAGTGGCAGCCATTGACTTCCACTTTATAGATACAAACCCACCGAGATATTCCTCAAAATATCTTCTTCCGTGTTTCTCAGAAGAAATAAAGCCAAACAAGTTTGGAATGACATGAGGTTGAGGCAATGACATGAGGTTGAGGCAATGACATGAGGTTGAGGCAATGACATGAAGTTGAGGCAATGACATGAAGTTGAGGCAATGACATGAAGTTGAGGCAATGACATGAGGTTGAGGTAATGAGATGAGGTTGAGGTAATGACATGTTTCTATGAGCTGAAGCTGCTATATTGCTGATGTTTGTGTGTCAGATATCTCTCTGGACCTCAGCAGCTCCTCGTCCTCCGTGTTCTCTGGCCGTGTGACAGACAGGTGGACGCAGCAGAGGCTGGAGAATGGTGGAGGGAGTTACGGCTCTCTCTCTGACACTCCTTCAGTCATCACTCTCCCTCCTCCTCTGTCACCTCCTCAGAGATCTTCTCCATTTCCCTCTCTCTCTCTGTCCAGAGCTCCTCCTCTGAGAACCATCTCTGCTCAGGATCTGGAGAAGAGCTTCCTGTGACATCACCTGAAATTGTGTGTGTGAGTGTGTGTGTGAGAGAAGAGCTTCCTCTGACATCAGAGATTGTGTGTGTGTGTGTGTGTGTGTGTGTGAGAGAAGAGCTTCCTGTGACATCACCAGAAATTGTGTGTGTGAGTGTGTGACATTTTACATTGATGCATTTGGCAGACGCTTTTATCCAAAGCGACTTACATTGCATTATACTATACATTGTTAGTGAGTATGTGCAATCCCTGGGATCGAACCCATGACCTTGGCGTCATTAACACCATGCTCTAACCACTGAGCTACAGGAAAGCTGTGAGAAGAGCTTTATCTGACATCAGAGATTGTGTGTGTGTGTGTGTGTGTGTGTGTGTGTGTGTGTGTGAGAGAAGAGCTTCCTCTGACATCAGAGATTGTGTGTGAGTGTGTGTGAGAAGAGCTTCCTGTGACATCACCAGAGATTGTGTGTGTGTGTGTGTGAGAAGAGCTTCCTCTGACATCAGAGATTTGTGTGTGTGTGTGTGAGAAGAGCTTCCTCTGACATCAGAGATTGTGTGTGTGTGTGTGTGTGTGTGAGAAGAGCTTCCTCTGACATCAGAGATTGTGTGTGAGTGTGTGTTGTATATATAAAGAATCTAAACTCATCAGTAGATCAGTTCTCCTAACACAGATCTGAGTTTGTAATCTTCTACTGGCTCGGTGAACTGTGCAGGATTGCGTTTTTTCATGCAGATATTAAATGAAAAGATATTTTAAAAAGTTGTTTGTAGTTGCATATTATGACCACTATG
>JAZGTI010017586.1:0-12121 GCA_036877585.1 Botia kubotai | reverse complement strand
AATTTGCGATCTGATGTTAAGTTCCACCTTTGATGTTTTTGCCGAAACCCATGGAGGACGAGACCGCCTGGCTCTTTTCCTTCATCACCTCATCATCACTGGACACATCGCCGGGACTCTTCTTCCCGCGCCTCTTACTTTTCTTGTGGCGGGGCGGAAGTTTTTTAGGAAAGGAAAACATGGGGAAGATTACCAACAGCATTGCCACAGCACACAGGAGAAAGCCACTCCACCTGAGGAAGAGATGAAGAGAGTTCTCGTGCTTATACAGTGCTGATTATGAGAGAGAGAGAGAGAGAGAGAGAGAGTCTTACCAGTTTCCTACAAACCGTGGGTCACTCTGGTCAATACTGACAACGGTACCAGGATCAACGTAGAATCCGATCAGAATCCCCCCCAGCAGATACCCAACAGCTGGTCCGAGAGCTCCCATTACATACATGATAGCTACACACACACACACGCACACACACACACACACAGTTAATTGTTGACATTCTTTCTGTCAGAATTCTTCGCCAATCAATCCCAGTGGAAAAAACAAGCCACGTCCTCCATTATTGTATTTTCGCTTATTTGTGCTTAATTAATAGTTCATTGTAATCACTTAATTATATACATTCATTGAATCATTACACATCGAGAGCTTTCTTTAAACATCTGCATGAATACTTGGAAAGTTTTGGTCAGGTAACTAAAACTCGCACACAAAAATTACACTCACCCAGGTACAAAGATGCGTTCTCCTTCTTTACATTGTCATCCAGGTACGTTGGTCCAAGTGTGTATATGGGAGTCGAACCCATTCCCACCAGGATCTGAGCGCAGATGAACAGCACCACGTACAGGGCGTGCTCACTCTCCTCGCGGTCCCGCTGGCACCTGGACAGCGTCTGCTTCTCCGGCCCACTACCGTTTCCACTGGTGCACAGTCCCTCACCCCCTACCGTACTGTTCAGTTCCTCCAGCTGGTAAGGTGACGATATGAAGTGAGGTAGGGAAAAGAGGGCGGCACCCACTGCGATGAACACGCCCCCTACGGCCAGCCAGCGAGGCCTTTGTCCCCGGCCACCAAAGTAGCTGATGAAAACCACAACGATGAGACTACCGATGTCGAAACAGCTGACCAGCAGACCTGACTCTGAGCTCCGCAGGCTGTAACGCTTTTCTAAAAGAAAAACAACATTCAGACATTTAGTCACAGATGTACAACAAGTAGAATATGGAAAATCTGGTTATTATTGAAGAGAAGAAAGGAGGGGACAGATGTTAGTCAGGGTCAAAGGTCAGGTATGTTACCTATGGTGGTAATTACGCTGCTCAGATATCCAGACACCATCAGTGACTGAATGAAAGTGAGATAGCACATGCAGAACAGGAAGCAGCGCGAGTCCGACAGGATCCCGTCCACATAGCGCCTCACCGCCACCCGTGGCAGACGGAACGTCAAGAGCGCCGCAGCACCGCGACCCTCTGGCTCACGACACTCTGTCCTGGCCGGAGATCCGCACCGAGGCGAGCTGTTCGAGCCCGACAGCAGAGTCTGATCCGCCTGCTGTTCGGGAGTCTGGTTGTCGCTGAGCGTGGGGAGGCTCTTAGATTTCAAACCCTGAGTAGATTCCTCACACAAGCGCGGGTACGGGAACGGTTTCACGGGTGCGAGGCCCCCTCCCCCCGCTTCCCCACCGGCACCGGACGCCATCCTGACGGGCGACGTGAGATTCAGTGTTTACTGGAGAGTGTTTAGTGCACACACGCAGACTGGTGCACCAACATAACAGACTCTCAGATAAACCAACAGCTTATCTATGTCTTTTTGAAAAAAGCATTTCCTTTCGGTGGCGCAAGTCGGGTAAAATGTGCCATGCGTTACATGCAAAGCACTCGGATAACGGTAATACCCTCACCGGTCTTGCTGAAACACCGGCTGTTCGGTTATAATAGAGTTAGAGACGCAGTCACGCTGCGCTGGCTCATTTCATCAAAACAAAGCCACATTAACAGATCCTAATAATCAGATATGACTTAGTGCACACGAATAAACGCGTTTGCGTTCGGTTACTGCATCATTAATATTTCCATTCGACACATTATTACTAAAACAACGTAAATCGACGGTCGACCCTCCGCCGAGCGCTCACGCGCCTGTGCGCGTATACTGCAGCGGCGCGGCGCGCGCGTTCGGCCGCATCACACGCGAGCATTCTGCCTCGTTAAATGTACCCGATTAATCGTTTCCATTGGCTCCGTTAAACGGTAATCGATCGCCTGCCGTTGCACGCAGCTCCCCGCGCCACGACGCGACGCACCGTCGCATTAGATCCTCGATGCGCGATGGAAAATCCGTGTCCTTGGACGGCCGGGGTACAACGGACCGTTATTCTCGCGTAGCGGTACTGACTCAAAGCGCATTCCGTCTGGAGCAGATAGATACACGTTAACTTCCGGTTCACGGTTCTCTTGAGACTGGAATACGGAATTTTATTTAATGTATAGTATCAGTACAAATTGAGTTTTTATTCCCAAAATACGTGGGAAATGTATTAAAAGCATTTATTAGTATCACGCTGCTTCAAGCATACCATACGCTTCGCTGGTGGCTTTATCAACCACTAACAACAACAAATGAGACATTTCTGGAAACAAATTGTTTTAAACATGATTTATTTAATCAAATCTACATTTATTAAATGTATACATATCTTAAAAGTGATTCACTCTTTCAGAAACAAAAAATGAAGGGCCACTGTTATTAGAACTATTAAAAATTATTAACTATAAGATAAACAATTTCAAAAGTTAATGTGCGCATTAAGACATTGGATTATCTTCCAAAATATTGGGGAGTCTACAGCTAGTGTACACAAAATACACAACAGGCCAAAAATCTCTTTTTTTCACCGAGCAATATCAGCAAAGACTCGGTATATTCATCCTTATTACATCAAGATGAATCCTGGAGAAAAATCACAAATTGCTTTTCCACTTCTTTTCCTTTGAGTCTTCAGCTGCAAGTGAATACAAATAATGTTAACACACACACAGGATGCATGTACGAAAAAACCCACAACAGCACACACAAACCATCACACGTGTGCGCACACAGACGCACAAACGGCTGTACGTACCCAGGCAGATATTTCCTTCCTTGAGAAGTTTCTTTAAATGGTGCAGCAGGTTACTCTCTGCTGCTCTATGCAGGTGCTCAGGGGTCTCCTAACATAAAGACAAAAAAAACAATAAAATCACCTTATGTATACTTGAGGAAACAAACAACGTGCCACAAAAACTCAGCCGGTGTTTATGAGTGAATAGGCCCTCATCAGTCACCAAAAGAAGAGAATCCAAACAAATTTCTGGTTCTATTTATCTTAAACGTTTCTACAGCTTT
This sequence comes from Botia kubotai, assembly GCA_036877585.1. Lineage (NCBI taxonomy): Eukaryota > Metazoa > Chordata > Actinopteri > Cypriniformes > Botiidae > Botia > Botia kubotai. The sequence goes on along the minus strand of JAZGTI010017586.1, from coordinate 8,730 downwards.
TCTATAAAAAATCTATAATCTTCTAACGTGATCTTATTATCAAGACTGGGATTCTTACCGTAAATGTGTACATCTGAGCAAACTAATGTAAAATTATCTTCACATACAGTGGAATCCAAAAGTCTGACAGCATTAGTGAGAATGCTTCTGTTTTTGAATTTTGAATTTGATTATTTATGTTCCAAAAATCTTAGCTGACTCCTATACATTTTTTAATTATATTATTATTATTTTATCATTTTTCATAACACATTATCCAAAAACGCTATATATTAATCAAAAATTTTAAATGACATTTTTTAAGTCTATAGCTTCTATAGCTTTTTCTAAGAATTTGGAGGTTTAACAAGTACCAACAAAATACCACAAAAAAAAACAGTAAAATGCCTTTGGGTTCAAGATTAAAGAGCTAATCGTGATCAGGCTGAACTGAGATCAGTCAGAAAAAGGACTAGACCTTGTACACCACTTTAACTAGCTGGCTGGAGGTAAACACAGTTCCACTGTTCTCCTGTAGAACCTTCAGGATCTGCTGTTCTCTCACATTCCGGTGGTTTATGTACTCGCGGATCTTGGACCCTGCATCCTGCACAACTGGCCCGTGACCTGACACACACACACTAATATAAAGCATTCTATACAATCTGAAATAAAACAACAGCAGAAACTCACACACACTCACCTGGATATATGAGGTCGACCTTCATGCTGAGCAGCTTCTGCAGTGACTTCATGTAATCATGGAGGTCCTCAAACACAGCCGTGCCCTCTCCCAGAATACAATCACCTGAAAACACAGCTTGCTCTTCTTCCAACAATAATGCCATATGGTCATCTGTGTGACCGGGAGTAAATAACACCCTACACACACACACACACACACACACACACAATGTAAAACAAACCTTTTCCATTTCAAATTACACTTGTTTATTTACTCAGTCCTTATACAGCTCGATCTCCAGCAGCCTTTATAAAAAGCAAAACCTTCTAAAGATCTGACATTCTAAAAAGGTCCAAAAAAAAGGTGTTTGTTGATGACAATTCTATTAATTGAGGCATGCAAACAAACACTACCATGTACAGAATCTGTGTGTGTGTGTGTTTACCGCAGTGTTGCCCCTTCTGTCTTTATCACTTCACCATCGCTCAGATATGAATATTTCCTCTTCTCGTCTCCGATCTCTTCTTCCTGTGGAGGAGACCGGGGCAGCTTACTGACCCTCACCTCTGCATCTGTGTAACAGACACGTCTGTGTTGCTATCATGACCTTTCATTGTTTTCATACAGAGCTGTGATATGTTTTTCATCCCCTTTCCTAATCCGTAATCCCGACCCTTACCTAAACCTTTCAGAACTTAATTTAAAGATGTATTAGAAAGTAGTCATTCCTAACATGTGGACGTTTAACGGTCCCCACATTGTAAAAACTGACCCACACACACACACACACACACACTTGATGTGTGTGCATTGTGTACTTTCCAGAGACTTCTGTTGTTTTCACACACATCTAAAAATAAACACTATAACCTAACCCACATTTGAACCCCCAACAGAACTCTTTCTGCATATATACAATAGCGTTTTAACAAACGTGGACGTCCCCAGAAGGAAGTTTTGCTCAGATTTGTCAGGTCTTGCTGACCTTTGGGTACACATGGTTAAGTACCTCCCCTCCCCTCCGATATGTAACTTCTGTAACACAGGAATACAACACTCACCTGTCTTAAACTGGGTGAGTATGTCCTGCACTCCTCCAGTGTGGTCATGGTGCCAGTGTGTGACCACAATGTGCTGCACAGACGCCTCGTGCTGCCTCAGAGCCTCGCGCAGATTAACTATATACTCCGGTACCGCGCGCTCGCCCGCATCAATTAACACCCGCCTAACACACACAAATAACTAGTCAAGCACAAGTGATACGTTCAATAAATCAAACAATGCATGGCCAATCATTCCCTATACATGCTGTGATGGCTCACTAAAGCAATTAATCACATCACATCTCATCTCCTTGCTCTGGTTAATGGGCAACGGCGTGGGTTTGTTTTGAGTGTCGTACCTTCTGCCAGTCCCCACCAGGTATGTGTTAGTGCCCTGCAGTGTCATGGGCCCCGGGTTACAGCCCAGAACACGCACCACTCTCGACGACAACTGCTCGATACGAGGAATCACAGTGGACATTTTCTCCAGCACCAAACCGACCCAGCACGAACTTTAAATGACTCTTACAATGTACTGCAGCAGATCGGACTGACAGCACTTTGAACGGCAGTCACTTCCTGTTCCAAAGTTTACAAAATAAAAGTCCCCGAGGCTCAACGCAAGGCTGTTTCTCTAAGTCCTATAGATACCTTTAAAATTTAAAATACAATAAAAATTATACGCTAATACTATAATGAATTCAATAATTTATCGATGCTTTGACAGTAATGTATGTAAAACAATTATTAACAATTAACAATTAATTGTACTTTGAAAACCTAGAAAGCGCACCAGTTTGTTTCTAAACATGAACCGTTTCAGATAATAATAAATAGAAAAACTGCGATCCACGATCTGACCAAAGAGTTAATGGAATTATAAAACACACACAGCTGACCATGTAAGAAAACGTCTTTGAGCAAATGATTGGTTATTTTCCTGTTAAATAACGTGTGTTTACATTTGTGTGTGTTCCTCTATTACACAACACGCATGACGTCATGTTTTACTGCACAAATACACGACACTTTATTATGAGGTTTGCACAGGATTACAACAGCTTCAGTTATTCAGTTGTAATATATACTGACAGTCTGTTAACGTTAGATTTAAATATGCATAGACTACACTTAGTCAAACAGATGAACTTGTTAGTAATGATTAATATTTTTACTGGGGTTTTACCAACAACATTTTCTATAGTCAAAACAGGCATGTTAGGAAGAGTAACTGCCCCCTCATAAATGCTCTTTATCAGCAGAGTAATCGCCAAACAAATATTGATCAAAAATGCAGCAGGTTTAGTAACGACCTGCTATTGGGTTAAAGACTGAGGGGTCAGGCCACGATTGCCCCTGTAATAAGATTACCCAGCTAACGAAATGTAATGTAACATTTACAGTAAATGTAATATAAATATAAACATTCTTAGAACATTGGCTAACATTTTCTAAAGTTTTTGTCAAGTTATCTAAAGGTGTTCTTGCAGTAACATTAGTAGAACTTTGATGATGATGATGATGTTATATTTCATATACATCAGCAAATGCTATTCGTAAGTTTTTAGTGGAACATTTTAAAAACGTTTCAGAATTAAAATACATTTGGATAACATTATTATAATAAAGCAATATTTGTTAATTGTTTAATATTTGTTAATACAATGTGTAAAAAACTGGAAGGTTGAAACATTCTTCTTGAACTTTCAAAGTAATAGATTTAATGTTTTGTTACTTAATGGAAATGTTAGGGAAACGTTCTTATAACCCAAAATTGCTAGCTGGGTATTGGCGTGTCGTCATGGAGCATTAGAACATGCAGTATATCGACTCCCCAATTTGCAGCTCAGAGAGGCCTGTTTTTAAAATCACTATTAGTCTTGTGAATACTGTGTCGTCTCTTCTCATTTGCTTTCCATTATATGAAAAACAAACCTTCAGCACATCGTATCTGAACAGATATTGCATCTTTAATTCGCCAGATTCACACAATAACAATTTGGTATTTTTTTGACATTTTCTTCTAACGAGTTTGCTGTAAGTTCATAAAGCACAACTGCACAAGTCTTGCATGCATTTCTGTTGGTCATCTATACACAGTTTGTGTGCGCAGGTCGCATTTTAATACCAACTGTGAGACTCCAAGACGTTTTGTCTTATGTTGAACATCTCAGAAAGTCGAATATAGTGATTTAATGAACATTTCCTTGGCTTGGAAAGGCATAAACCGGCTCATGTTTTTGGTATGAATAAACTTTCTCACATGCAAGATGTTTGTGATGTTTGTGAATCTTTGATGAACTATAGTTGGCACACATAACCTGCACAACACAGTTCTAAATCTTAATATACTTAAACATATAGATGAATTCAAATCCAATGAACTATACACTGTATTCTGAACAAATGTGGAATTTTGCGTGTGATACGCAATAGAAACAATGAGGAGCAAATCATTGAAATCTGTTACAATCTAACATCATGGATAAGAATGAAATGTGCTTTCATATTCACACGAAACTAAAACAACACAGTTTCTAATCACTAATGAATATAGTTCAATCGTTTGACAGATAAAATGGTTTCTAGGGGAAATATATTTTTCTTAGGGAGTATATACAAGAGCGATAGAGAGAGAGAGTAACAGGTTGAGTAAACAGGAAGTATCACTGCGGCAGGACTTTGAGGATGGCGTTCACTTCCTCTGCTACCGTAGTTAGCGCAAATTCAAACTGATCCTGTGTGAAGCACAGAGTGTGTGTTAGGACAAGTAAATATTGTCTGTTTCAGTGTGTATGTGCCTGTGTGTGTGTGTGTGTGTGGACCTTGGTCTGGACCATGCCAGGTCTCTGGTCTCTCAGGTGTTCCAGTGTAGCAGCGATATCAATCTCCTTTGCACCTGCAGAAAACGCACACATTGGTCACACTTTTATGTCATTTCCTGCCAGTAGAGGAAATCAAACCTGCAACCTTTGGGTTACAGGTCAGACGCTCTAACCATTAGGCCAGGACTGCTACTTTAAAGGGGAATACAAAACATATGCATGCAGAAACGTAGCTGTGGTAAGATTTGTTGTTTAGCCAATCAGAACACTTTGAGGTGCATTTTGACTGTCAATCGTTTCACAGATTGATTCCCAGCACAGGCTGTATGTGAGAAACAGGAAGCTGACAGTGTCAGTTGAAGGCAGCGTCGGTGATCTTTATCAGAAACATTTTTTGTTACGCTGGTTAAAAATTCTCCTCACATCTAGATAGCAATCACCACAGTACAGTGGTATGAATAAATTCTGTGGAAGGTGCAGGGCTATAAAATGTTCATCCAATTGTTGCATTTGCTCCGAAATTCAACAATAGGATGTGTGTAAGATGTATTTGCAAACCTCTGCACACTTTTGGAGAAGGTGTGACTTTGGATCTTATGCTTTCAGAGCTTGCTATCACTAGCGCCTCTGAAATTGTCTACCACACCCTTATTTTTGGTCATGGGTAATGCATCCCTGCTACATCTGTAATTACAAAAATACTCTCCAAAAATAATCTCAAGAATAATTCAAGAATAATATCCAAGAACTCTTGTGTTCATGTATATATTTGCAGGGTGGGGTTATGGAAAGAATGAGGGTGTCTAAATCAATAACTAGGATCTGTGTGAACTATCACACTGCTGACATCTTAACACCAGAGTCTCTCACAAACTTTACCTTTTGCCATTTTATTTAACACCATGTCAATCAAAATGTACGTTCCAGTCCGTCCAGCACCGTCACTGAGAAAAAAACAGTGAGAAGGAAACAGAGAGAGGAACAGTGATATTTCTCACATATAACCACTTGTGCAACATTAAGCTGTGTCAGTTTGTGTGTCAGTTTGTGTGTCAGTTTGTGTGTCTGTTTGTGTGTCAGTTTGTGTGTCTGTTTGTGTGTCTGTTTGTGTGTCAGTTTGTGTGTCTGTTTGTGTGTCAGTTTGTATGTCTGTTTGTGTGTGTGTCTGTTTGTGTTAGTTTGTGTGTCAGTTTGTGTGTCAGTTTGTGTGTCAGTTTGTGTGTGTGTGTGTCAGTGTGTGTACTTGCCTGCAGTGAACTATGACAGGACAGGATCTTCCACGGTAGCATTTGTTAACTTTCCTAATGGAGAGAAGACACACACACACACACACACAATTATAAACACACACTGACGTATGACGCGTAAACGAATTAGACTTCAGATGCAGCTAAACAGAAAACAACGTGTGAATCTCTTTCATAAAACGCCAGAAAAACACCAGATTTAGCTTTTGATAAAACAATTATTATACAAAACACTACATTTTGAGGATTTGAGGATTAAACACGATCATGTAAAACAAACAGATGGGCAGAACCTCACACACAATTTCTTTTTCTATCGTTGCCATTGACTTTTATACTTTTATACTGAAATGATGATACAATCTGCTGATTGTAAACTAACCCTCACATTTACCTTTCTGCCTTTAAAACATTATTGAGAATATCTATTAATCTATCATTTTCTCTTGGCTGGTCTCAACAAGTATGCAATCCCAACCAACACACACACACACACACACACACACACAGCATTCATATTAGTTTGAGCCTCATTGCTGGAGCAACATTAACGGGGGGGAGTCACAACAATTTTGACTGGAGAAAAACTGAATCCAGAAGAGAGACTGAGAGAGCAGTGGTACACAGAGGATTGTGGGTAACCAGGGGAGGAATAGCAGAAATCATAGGTTAGAGTTCAGGAAACAGAAAGGCTGGAGAATGACATGGGGGGGGAGGGGGTTTGGTATCCCAGGGTGCACTTGGATGCAGAGTCACAGTTGTCAATGATCACTTTTGTGACTATGCAACTGGAGCCAGTGAACTAGCTGCACGACCACAAAAATGACACTGGCAACTGCTCAGGAGCTGACACACACACACACATAATACCAGAACCACACATGTTGGATTTTATGTTTAATGGGGGCATTCCATTGTTGTAATGTTTTCATACAATACATTCTGTCCTTCTACACTAACCCTAAAGCTAACCCTCACAAAAAAAACCTTCTCCATTTTCAGATTTTCAAAACAGATCATTCTGTATGATTTATACACTTGTTTCCTCATGGGAACCTAAAAAATGTCCCCACAAGGTCAAAATTTACTGGTATTACTGTACTTGTGGGGACATTTGGTCCCCATAGTGAATACCAGCACCACACACACACACTCTCTGGGACAGCTGTACCTGCGGAAGTCCAGCAGGGTTTGGCTGGTTTCGGGTGTTTGGTCGTTCAGCCAGGTGTGATAGTGGAACTGTGTGACCGTACGAGTCTCGTTAGTCTGCATGTTCTTCAGGTAAAAGCTGCGAACCAGGAAGTCTTCACACCACACATGTTCTGAAACCAGATTAACCTACACACAAACACACGACAAAACACAGAGTTCACATAAACTTTCTCAATTATATTAAGGTATCATATTTTTCCCGAGGGAAAATATAAATGCAAACAATAGCTCAGGTCATTTGGTCCTGGAACAATCAAATGACCCGATTCTATTATTAAAAAAAATAAGTGCTAAATTGAGTCACAATTTGCTTTGAAATGAACCTCATTGCTGTCAGGGAAAACAGTTAAGGAATTAAAGAGATCGAATGGCATATTAATTCAATGGGAAGTATTAAACTGTAAAGGTCCAGTACAGAATCAACAGACAACACACATCAGTCTGTGAAGAGAACGTCTGTGTACCTCATAAATGTGGTAGAGATTGGAGCCTTCATCTGGCCAGTAGTGATAACACTGTTTAACACCGTTCTCAGAGAGAGGCGTCACCATGACGATCACCACACAGCCGCTCTCCCAGACCATCTGCAGGACAACACACACACACACACACACACACACACAGTTACACACACAGTTACACACACAGTTACACACACAGTTACACACACCCGCTCTCCCAGACCATCTGCAGAACAACACACACACACACACACACACTCCCAGACCATTTGCATATGAACACACACACAAACAACCTGCAAGACAACACACACAATGTTACACACACATACACACTCTCCCAGACCATTTGCATATAAACACACACACAAACAACTTGCAAGACAACACACACACACACTCTCCCAGACCATCTGCATATGAACACACACACACTCTCTTCCTGACCGTTTGCAAGAGCACTCTCAGTTCCACACACATATTTCGCACCTGCCAAAAGTCAGCGACGGTGGAGGGCAGAGGGCCTTGAGTGGCGATGTACGCTGGGTTACGAGGATCGTGATCCATCTGAGAAAGATGAAACAACACAATCACACACACTAAACAAGCCCTGTGTAACAGTGTGTGTCACCCTAATCAACATTTGTTCAATTAAATATTTGCTAACATTTTACATCACACGTACATGAAAGCATAAAGCATCTACAGGTTATGTATTTTAAAGTATTTACAGATATTACTGGTATAAGTGACACCTCCAAATCTCAAATGACCTGGAACTCAAGTTGAACGTTCAGTCTGGAGTGACCTGCAGTTAAGTGTCTTCCTCTAAAAGCAGAGCGCCGATGAAGATATTGGATCTCAGTTACTTAATTAATGGCAATTGGTAGACAGACAGTTAATCAATGTCACCTTCTCTCGAAACTAAAGCAAGCCAGTGACCTAAAGCAACCTGCCGTGAAGTTTCTTGTTAATTCTTCATGTCAGTGTGTTTCTTCTGCCAAATAAACAACCAGGATTCAAACCTACAGCTACACATTTTCTTTGGTCAGTTTGTGCATTAGTGTGTAGTTTATGCTAGTGTGTGTGGTGAAGTATGTAGTTTGGCTGCAGTGTGTAGTTGGTAAAGTATGTAGTTTGTTTTATAGTGTGTAGTTGGTAGTATGTGCCATAGTTTGGGCTCACAATTGGACTGGCGTTGATGTAGTCGGAGTTGCCTTGATTGTTCTCCACCTTCAGAGTAATTCTGCAATGATCATCTAAACACACACACACACA
>JAZGTI010017585.1:0-12121 GCA_036877585.1 Botia kubotai | reverse complement strand
TTGTCAGAGATGTGACACACACAGATATCATTGATGACGTTAACTGGATTGCTGGATATGACAAATAACTCTGTGGGAGATGTTTGGTCTATGTTATTACTGCTCTTCATTAATACGGAACTTAACATGTATGCTTTAGTACCCTAGCAGAACTGGGAAAGTCTTTTCACCATATATTTAATAATAATAATAATCATCTTTTAATACAAATAATTACTCAATACACTTGGAAGTTTTTATGAATATGCAAATACATGTATTTTAGAGTACAATGGCTCAATCTTGGTCAGTGTATTTTGTGTCAGAGACATTTTGAAGAGAAAAATTCTTTAGTACACTCACTGCCTGAAGTCACCCCCAGGCGATCTGAGGACTGTAGGTCAGAATTTAAGTTCTGAATTTTAAGTTGTTTATTGTTTCCTCCCTGGCAAACTGTTACTCTTGTAAATTGTATAATGACAGCTTTTCACTATCAACAGTTTTTGGGATGTGAGGGGAGTATTCGGTTGTCAAAAAACCTGCCAAAAAAATTGTTCCTTAGCTGAGAATACAGCAGGTGGTATTCCAGAAATGTGCCTGTAAAGGTGAGGGCAGTACATATGCATGCACAGACACACACATTAGCTGGCAGAGACAAACATGGAGGTGTAAATATCTTCATTATCTTGAGTGTTCTGTTGACAGAAAGGACAGTAACATCTCCAAACAGATGTTAGTGCTTTCATTTCGACCTCCTGCTGAACTGCATTGGAACAGCAAGTTTATTGAACTGACAGATGTTTGTGATAAAAACAGAAATATGATGCTTTGGCACCCTCTGGTGTTCAGAAAAAAAACTGTTCAGGCTCATGTCTTTAGTATTTTTAAAGTAGTGTACTGTAGTAGTGGTGGTTCTTTTATTTATTCTTTAAGGGTTTTTTTTTTCAAACTTTTTTATTAAAAATAACACTTTCAGTTTTATGTTAAGTTTCTGGGCATTTATTCGAATAATTAGAAATCTCCCATCCTGCTTCTTTTATTCATTTAATTTATTGTTGTTATTCTTTCATTCCTCTTCACTCCCTCTTTGCATTCCCTCTCCTCCTTGCTATTTTTCTTTAGGTGTTCAATGTATTTGATGGCACAGTGTGGCTGATGTCTCTCTCTGTAACTGTTGCTATGTTTTAAGCACTTTCAGTTAGCCTGTTATTAGCTGCTGTGTTCAGACTACTGTCTCTGCTTTACAGCTGCTGCCAGAGAGCTAAATCGCATAGATTTATTGCTTTATTGCTTCTTTATTGTTTTCTTTCTGTAGAAGTTAAGCAAACTGATATAGCAATAAATAATTTAAACTACTAAAAAGATTTAAAGATCCCTGATGTAAGCATGCTTAGTTAATGAACGTTGAGTGATAATGAATAATTATTTTGTTGATACTAGCATGCTACAAATTAGTCGATGTCATTCTGTTTGCTCGGCTGAACGAGTATGTATTAGATTCCTACAGACTCTCTGTCTTCCTCTTCCCGGTGAGACAGACTCTTCCCCGCAGCTAAACAACGCACATGTCAGAAGTGCCTCAGAAAGATAGGCAGCCTGACAGCAGGGAGTACAGCGTGTATGCCTGTGTGATTGCACAGTTCACCAGGGTGTTTACGTTGAAGCGATCAGGCAAGTGTCACAGACAGAAGAACTCAGCAGCACCACACAGCCTGCGGCCTGCTCCTGCCTCCTCCTGCCCTCTTCCTGAGTCTCCCTGATGCATTCACCCTGTCCACACAGCTCATGTAGTTCACAGGTCTCCATTGATCGACACGTCAGAATGGCCTGCAGTGATTGCGGTTGCTAAGGTCTCTTGTAATGTCTCTCTGAAAGGCTGTGGCTTTTTTTATGCAGCAGAATAGGGTTAGTTATGTCCTACAAAATTTATTTGCACCAGTTTAGATAACAAGAAAGGTTTATCTGCAAGGTATTTAACCTTTTGAGTAAAACTGTAATTCATTGTCTTGTGTACAGTAAGCGATTTTAATATTTAGCATTAATGGTGCACTATGCAGGATTCTCCAAATAAATGAATGTTAATATAAAAATCCCATATTTATGATCCATTAGAAGTGTATGGTACTGTTCATGTCTACAGAAAAACTGTAGCCAGTCAGACAGTATTTTCTGTATATATTTGTTATTCTTTTGGGGTGCTTGGGATGTTTCTGGGAGACAACCTTTGGCCAGTGAGCATGCAGCCTCCAGCCAATGGCAATGCCAGTTGAAGGGCAGGGTGCATGCACTTCTGACGGTGTTCCACCCACAAGGAGGGGCCAGGTTTGAATGTTGTGCTTATAAACAGTAACTGAAAACCGTACATAGTGAACTTTAAATGTAGGATGTTCCAAAAAAAGAATCTTCCTGCTTCTGCGGGAACTATGAATATTGTCTTTAGTATGGCAGCTCGGCACAGTAAGTCTCTTTTTCTACCCACAGCTTGTTTTGGACAGCAGACATATTACTTAATGCTCCGCTTTGGCAACCAAATCCCATAATATGAGGGCAGGTCTGGGTCAGTGCACTGTATATACAGCAGTGTGGTTTTGGACCAAGTTTTTTTTTAGCCTTTTGGCTGCTTTGACACTCAGAGGGCAGTTGCTGTTATTACAGTGTGTTTAAGCCCCATTGACAGACAGTTGACTCAGAGGATTGGCTCCTTTATGTGTAATTTACTCAGCCACCCAGACCTTAGATTTGATTCATAGCTTACATATGCTTGAACTAACGTTCAGCTGTATTAGCTCAAACTGTTTAAACTCAGCAGGTCAACTGCCATGTTACGTAGTCAACATGTTTATATATTTGTTTTATCATGGTTTTCAGCTCTATAAGAAGTTTTCATCTCTCATCTCTCTTCAAGAACTTTTTATAATAAGTCAATGAGACTACACTTTGTGTTCTTATAAATTATATCTAACGGCCCTTTAAATATATTCAAACAAGTTATATGGTTAATTTTGACATTTGTAGCTACTGACCTTAGAAAGATGCTTTCCATTTCTGTGGCTCCTTTTGCAAAATTAGTTTTAATTTAAATTTATATTAAGCATATATTTATATAAATCTAATATATAGTTTATAATATATAGTTATAATAATACCACAAGCCATCAGCGTTTGATCAGTCCTTAAAGGTTGCACTTTTTAAGCTTTAACTCATTTGCAGTTGGCCTCTGTTGACCCCTGATTCATGTGTGTAAGTGGTCAGAGATCCAAGAACATTAATTATTTGAATACAGTACTACATCTCTGACAGTGACAAGAGTGTCTTCTGTTTTGATCAGTGTCTAATATAAATCACATTTAAAGCATGAAATCTGAATTGAGCCAGTTGGGTGTTAGTGTGAACGTACCCTGAGTCACTTCATTTTGACCCTGATTGCGTGTGAAGTGTGTAACTGTGTACTGTACTGCAATTCTCTGCATGCTTCCAATAAGAAAATGTGTGTCGATTAGACAACTGTGAAACAGTTGTCTAAACAAAACATAATCTGGAATGTTTTGTACTTTTCATATTTGTGTACATATTTGTGTTAAAACAATCCTGTACTAATCCTGTACTGTATCATAAATATTGCTAAGACATCTGCTTAATGTTGTTCGACATATTGCAGATAAGCAAACACTTAATTATATCTCCCATGCACACAAATCTGTGGATTAAACTTATTTTTACAAAATTGCCTTTTTTATTGGTATATTCAATTGTGTGTTCACAACTCACTTTTGGATTTTTGGATCTGTGTGTGTGGGGGGGTTTAGGACCTGTGGAAAACACACAAACCTCTTCTGTCTTCTGCTTCAGGTCCTCATCAACTTTATGCTATGCTCCATTGTTCATCTCGTCATCTGCCAGCAATTACACTCGTTTATCTCCCCTTCCTCTCTTTCATCTGATTCCTCGCTTTGTAAAAACTTACCAGCTGGGGTTGTAGTGGAGGGCAGGAGGTGTGCGTGCGAAGCCCAGGCTGTGGAGCCCCGTTTCGTGTTAGGAAAAATAAGGAGCACGATCTGCGGAAAGGGTTTGGCAGTGGCCCCTGCGTCTGAAAGTCATTGGATGGTGGAATTGTTCCCTTATTTTTGTCTCTCTCAGCCAGTCTTATCTCCATCCAAGTCTCTCACTGCCTCGAGAGCAGAAATGAGCTCCACACGCAGGCCTGTCACTGTTCATAAAGCCCATGGTACATTAACGCTTTGTACATATCTAATGCTAATGGCTGCCTAACCTCTTTTAGAGGTGTGCTTAACTTAACCTTAACCCTGTGGATGTTGGGTAGGAGTCTTTCCAAGCAGTGAACATTTAGAGTTTTTCATTACGATTAATCTATAGGTCTGAAAGGCAAGTACTTTAATTCATGGGGGAGGGGAATGAGCAGGGGCAAGGTTTGTGTTGAAAAGATTTTAATTAAAACACGATTACATATACGTTTTTACATCGCGTTTAGGCATTTGGCATATACTTTTATCCAAAGCGACTTGCAGTGCATTCAAAGTATACAATTTATCAGTACATGGGTTCCCTGGGAGTCGAACCCACGATCTTTGTGCTGATAATGCAGTGAGCACTTACAAAAGAAAATGTTGTTGAAACTATGACGAGAAAACAACACTGCTAAAATGTTTTTGAAAAAGAAATCATAAACAGGCTATGAGATTAAACAAATATCCTAGATACACAACATAAATGTTTGAATAATATGATTAATAAATGAATAAAGAAGTAAATCAACTCCATGTACCCAGGAGACCTTAGTCAGTGTAGACCTTCCACAAAGTTTCAGTAGACAAATAAACTTCTGAAAACATTGATTTGTATTTTCTGTAGTTCATAGATTCGTTTTCATTAACGTCACGTCGATTTATTTCTTAAGCACACCTTGTTGTGTCCTTTGAAAGAACAGCCTTATTAGTGTTGTAACATTGAGACCAAGAATCAACTTTACATTTTCCTAATAACAGCCTGCATTACTGCTTAGTCCGGAAAACATGCTCTCACACTTCTGTGTCATCTTTTCATCCTGTCATTATGAGAGCAATGACTGGTACAGCAATTTTAAAAGGTTGTTTTTTGTGTCAGGATGTTTTCCAGACAGTCTCAGCTAGTAATTTTGAGTTCAAGTGAACATTTCTTACTTGTTTTCTTTAAGGTTTTCAAGGAACTAAACCTTTTAACCATTTTTCAGAAAATTTCTGAGCTGTCTCTCTCAGGCACCTTGAGCTGTTGAGCTGCAGAGCTGCAGCGCTGAGGCAAACACAATTCACTGTTGCTTATACTAATTTAAACTTAAGTCAGGTCAGGTGTTTAAAATTATGTTGTTTAAAATATTTTAAATGTTCTCTCTGTTCTTCTCTCTCTGTCATCCTTTTAACACCCCATTCTCTGGTTGTGTTTCGATACAAAATTATAATGAAATATACAGAATGTCAATAAATATACAATATCGCAATAACCAACAATAGTGTGGTGTAAACATAAGGGGCTAGGTAAAGAGTATAAAAAAACAACAATAAAATAATTAAAATACTCTCACTCTCTCTATCAGTGTCGAACAGGGATTAGGAAGGGTTACAACTTGTAGTTTTTAAGTGCCAGTGAAGGTGGGATGGCTTGTGGTCTTGTTAGCGTGCCCAGGGCGCGGCCTCAGGGTCACGCTGTCTGTCTCTCTTAGGCAACTTTAACTGTTGACTCCCAGAGCTGCAGCAGTGAGGCTTTCTGCTGCTACACTGAGCCTGAGGCTCTCATCCTCTGGCTGAAAAGAGACTCAATTTGTTTGTAAGTGCGAGGCTTTACATACGAGCAAGTGTGTTTTTGCAAGGTTGTTTGAACATTGTGCTCAACAAATAGCTGTTTAACCTGGAAGAATAGGGTCACATTTGAGATGGTCTGGGGGCTTGGGATGTTTTAAACAGGTCCTCATTTTATTGTCAGATGATCTTGTGTATTTAAAGCTGTCAGTAATAAGCCTCTTGATTAGCAATTTTTTTAATATTGCTTTTTTCTATTCTGCTCTTTCATAGTATTTTATTTACAGTTTAAAACAAAATCATCATTTAGGGTCATATGATCACCGTCTTTCTCACCTTAGAAACAAACAGGCAGTTTGTGCTGCAATGGCTTTATGAAGTATCTAGATGAAGTATTCAGTCTACATGAAGTATCTATCTTTGTAATCCCACTAATCTTGGTAAACCTTGGTTTTATTGAACACTTATGATTACAGATTAAATAGGATCACAAATACAAATGAACTGTCTACAGTGGCATCTGTGAATTGTAAATATTCTTACATTCGGTCGATTTCTTTTTAGTTGTAGTTATAGCAGATATTAGCAGCTACTTGCATAACAGTAGTGAACGTCATCCACATTACATGAAACTTTTATTTAAAAGGGCAAGGAAATCCAGTTTTTAATTAAGTTGTCTTTAAAATTTTCTTAGGTTAAAGCTTGTAATTAGCTAATTAATTAGCTTGTAGTTTCTTACAGCCACTGAACGTAGGCTCGCATTAGATCATTTTTTTATGCTGTTGACAGGAAGAAAGACAATAAAATTATAAACATAATAACAAAATGAGTGAGTCCAGATTTTTTAGTACAAAACAAGCACTTATGGTGTAATTATTTTCTTCCCTCTGTGTTTATTTGTCTGTGTCTCTCCTGTATTCTCTGGGGCTTTTGTGTGTCTTTCTAATGTGCACCAGATCATTCTTCTAATGTTATTTATTTACTGTTTTGCTCTGCTTTGTTGTGTTTTGTCTGCGGGGTGCACAGTGAAGTGGAGCATTTGTGTGTGTGTGCATTGGTGGATGGCATGCAGACACACTGTCACTGAGCATTACTTTGGCGATGGCTCTCAGTGCACAACACGGGACAGATCAGCAGCCAAATCAGCCCTGGGGCTTGTGTGTGCGGCCTAAATCTGCTGTTAATTTCTCCCTTTTTGTCGAATGTTGACCCCGGACCACCTTTCTGCAGTTTATTTCCGCATTCTGAAAATAGACGGGACAAATAAACCACAAGGCACACGCACACAGACACTAACAAACCACTTTGCTCAGAAGAAAGTGTATTTATTTTAGTTTGTCTTAAAGATGGTTTGGGTGTTGTGGGGGGTTAGAAAGCCACAGAGAGCCTTATTTAGTGAATAGAACTGTTTAGGAGGCTTTCTCAGAAGTTTTCCCAAAGTTTTTCCCTTACAGTTTTCCCAAAGGGCTGAGTGTGTTTATTTGTGTGTTATTTTTGTGAATTTTGTTTGCTTAGGAAGTTTTCTTTATGTATGTTTATTAAAGGAGAATAATTTGATCTTTTCATGGCCAAGCTTACTATGCTGTTGTAAACATTTACAGAAAAATATATGACAGCAAGCAAAAAGATATTTTCTGCACTAATCAAAATTTTTGTCCTATCCGGATGCAACATGAAATACTATTTTTACATTTATTTTGACATTTAGTTTCAGATTGTGTAGTGTCGCACCATCATATAGTTCTGTTTGTTTGAGCATCCTGGCCAGCCCTACACTACACTGTTAACTAAACCAGTGGTTTAAGGGCGGGACAGTGTTTGTTTAGCCAATAGAAAATGAAAAGTGAGTTTTACTTTTTAGTTTGTTACTTTTTTTTTTTTGTTTACTTTTTAGTGCTGCTAGTGGCACAGAAATGACACACTTCATCTTTATTAACTGTAATTGTAACAGTTGTAAATAAACGTCATGTTTGATTGGCTTTTTTTAATGTGCAATGCTTGTGGATTTGGCAGCAGGTCTAAGTTTTATATGGTTTTCTGCCAAATGTAGTTTATTCTGTTGATGGCTGGCATGAGTTTTGTTTCAGATTACTGTTGGAAAAACATATTTATTACACAGTTTGTACTTTGGTATGTTTGGTGTGTTAAGTTTTGATCTGAATGCTACCTTACAAGATACCCAGAAAGTGTGAATGATACAGTGCGTGGTAATGAAATATTTCAGTAATTACAACTGTGCATATAAGACTTACTGAATGACATATTTTGCAGGCTGTTTTTTTAAGAGTGGTGGGTGTAAAATGGTCCATATGTATGTATTGATATGATATAATGTACTTGCTATACATTTGTCCATGTAGATGGATTTAAATGAAAAATGCTACAAATGTGTTAAAAAAGGGACACTAAGTGCCAGTATCATGTTGTTAGACAGATTTTCATATGTGAGAAAGATGTTTAGTTCAGTGGGCAGTTTGACGGCTGAGAGAGGAGGACTGTGTGAGACAAGCAGATGAAGAACACCGGAGAGTGTGATATCTCCACAGAATGATATGAGTGACTGAGAAAACAAACACAGAGAAAGAAGCACAGCAGAAAATAACACAGTAAAGTAACCCAATGAATCATACAGAGACTTCCTCTGTCAAAAAACTGTCAAAAAACGATAAAGGACAGAAAACATTGCAGGATGAATAGAAGAGGGACAGTGAGAAGAGGGAGGCTGAACATCTTTTGGCTTTCTGGCATGTGCCAGCGCAGTTGAACACAGCTGAAGCTCATTTGAAAAACCGGGCTGACATCCTGCCAAGAGAGAGAGATAGGCACAAGCAGAAAGAAACAGAGACAGAGACAGAGAGAGAGAGTGAGGGGGTAGAGAGTAAGACAGAAAGAAGCAGAACAGATAGAGCCAAACGATCTCTTGTGGAGCTGACCGGCTGCAGCAGCACTAATTCACATCTTCATTTTTTGACATCCGGCACGGATCCTGGACCCCTTGCCCCGTCTGACTCCCCCCAGGCGAACCACACGCCCTGGGCCAACAGCCGGCAATATGATTAAGTCCAGCTGGTTTTACGTCAAGTTCAAATATAACGAGAAGGTGAGTCAATGCAGTGTTTGTTGTATTAATGTACTGTAGATTTTGTCCTGGCTTTTGATCTGGTGTTTAGAAGGGTTCATAACCCTCTGTCTGTCTGAGACACGCCGGGTGCTGTAATCTTAAACCTGCCATTGATCTGTTGATAGCACTGATGGTGGTGTATTGATAGCTGTGTGTGTGATGGTCTGAAATCCCCCCTCATGCATTTGTAATAGTCATGCAGGCGTTCTGATGCATTGAATATTTAATCAGAGCTTGACTGTGCCACCAAGGACCAGGGTTTAAATTTTCATTTAAACACATGCTTTGCGCTTTCAAGAGCTTCCCTTACCGTGCTTCTAGTTTATAGTAGTGTGAAAGAGCGTCTTTAACATCATTATCATAGTTGCTGTAGAGAAATCTGTGGAGACTGAGCCAGATGGCGATGTTAATGCAGATTTGATTTGTCTGTGTGTACGTGCCGGTGTGTGTCTGATTCGGGTCGTGCCCCTGTCCTCTACTGTCCACTCTGTTCAAGTTTAATGGGGGCTGATATTCTATTTTTCAGAGTCAGGAGCGAGCAAGAGAGAGAGAACAGGTGGGATCACCTTGCGGAAAATAGGACATGATGCTCATAAGTTAGATAACACTTCACTTGTCAATGTAAAGAAACAATATCTGTCCATTTATGCTGTCATTATGTCATTGGTTTGTCAACCCATAAAATACTCAGAGTGCAAGAGGCCAGTTGTGTATATGATCTGCACAATGAAATCTAAACTGATCCTGTTACCACACAGACGTGAAGTATCACACTGTTCTAAAGGTCAGACAGGGACGGTCAGTTGTCTACACAAAGGTTGCATGGTTAATTCCTGTTTAGGGGCAACCTAGGAAGTGGAGAATTAGAGCAGGAACTCCCACAGGAAGTCCTAGGTGATTTTTCTTGGGGACTCTTTCAGTACTTCTGTACTGTATGCTTTGTTTGATTTGTAAGTATTAGTTATAGACCATTGTGTTGGCCTAATTAATAGAAGTATTAATAAATTCTATCAACAGGTTTATAAATGAAATGCATTTTCTACGTCTAAATATTTTTGACAGAATTTTGAGTAAACATGATGTAAATTGAAGGTTCATTTAATTTGTCATCAGATCTTGTAAAAATTTGCTGTTTATCACGGTGCTCTCTAATTATTATCATTATGAAACATATCTTGACTGACAGTGTAAGTGGGTATGTATTGGTTGATTTAGATTTTATATGATCTCATATATTACATGACTGTTTACCAAAGTAAAGAAATTGAAATAGAAATTGAAATATTGATTTGAATGGAAATTGTAATTATAAGAGAAAAGAGAGACCACAGAGTGATACACAAGAGAATACACACAGCACAGCTCTGTAGGAAAACAGGTCGTCAATAATAAATTGAAAAAAAAAATAAAGTCTTCAAAAATAATTGTCTTAAAATGCTGCCGGAATCAAGGAATCAATAGCTCCTTTCCTTTCGGAACTAACTCAAACATACGGGAATTATGTGTTATCCAGAGGTGTGGTTAAAAATAGTTTGTTCTGCGGTTACACTTTTTTTTGCAGTGTCTTTGTTACACATGCTACATATACTTACTATAGGAATAACAGTAAAGTATGCATAATAAAATGTTGGTATTACACAGTTTAATAAAGCCAGGTTTATTTAAAATTAAAACCAGGTTTACTTAAATGATACTTTTAAGATATTAAGTTGTAGTTTAAGGACTCTGATTCTTGGCGAATCACTGGTACCCTGTAATTATAGCAGCTGTGTGTCGTGTGACTATTCCCTGTTTGATCTATCATTAAGACTATTAGAGAGGAATATATGCCGTCCATTTTACTTGACAGTATCTAAAAGTTCAAGACACTGTCATTCACTCAGGCCATTCATTTTGTGTAAAGCCTCAATCACTCAATCTCCATGTCTTTCCTGCTGCATCTCTCTGTTTAATACCTCAGTGTGCTTATGTGACTGTTGAACCGCGGCCCCTAACAGTGTTTATAACCGAGAGAGAGTGTTAGACTGACAGGTAGAGGCTTTGAAATAAAAGAGATGAGGTTCAGACTCTGGACAGGAGAGGGCTGGGAACCATGACAACCGCCTGACTGCTCAGCTCCCTGGTGTGTGAAAGAAGAGATGAAGAAGCACTTTTTTAATCAGCCCGTGAAAGAGTGAAATATACACTTCACAGCTGATTACCAGAGCAATGGATCAGGGCAGGGAGAAATGAACTGAGGAATGTGAGCAGCAGTAGTACAGTACACTAGCGAATGACTAATTGAACTTCAAGCGAGTCGAATATGTAAAGTTCTAGTGTCAGGGTTGGCCAATGTCTGCCATCCCTGCCAAAAATGGTTCTATTTCATTGTAGAATTTTCCAGAATGGTCATATCCATATATAGTACATAGATGCTCCAAAAATGACTAAAAGGTACAAACAATTTCCATCCTTTATTCCGAAGTCTGCTAAAGTGATTCATTCGCTTTGAGAAACAGGCTGAAATTTGAGTTATTTATTGATACTTGTATTGTATTGTACTTATTGTACTTTAGAATACGTTGAATATAACACACAAGTAACAGACTACTTTTGTGGTTCTGCTTTTCTTATGTTTGCAGTTTGACTGTAAAAAAAAGATGATGAAATAATTTTAATTTTAGGGACACGTATTTTTTGTGCAGGCCAGTTTAAACACATAATCTAGGTTGACGAGAGAGACAGAGAGCTTTGTGATGTAAATGTCCCCAAAATACATAAAACTATTTTACTTTTTTTTTTCTAATGGTGTTTACACCTGCTGTACCGTTTACAATGTGCACTGGCTCCTTCCCTGCTGTCAAACTGTGTAGATCAAAGATGTCCGACCGACAGCAGGTGGACGAACGCTGTTCTAAAAGCAGAACTGTTCTAGAGCTGCTTCAACCCTGTTGATCGGAGCAGCCTTGTTTTTCCCCCTGACATGCGTGGGCTACAAACAGACTGTTTTATGTAAAATAGATGACAGGCTGGAGCTACCCTCTTTTTTTAACAAGTTTAAAAACAAGCAGGGAAAATAAGATGCTGTATACCACTAATGGTTTGTGTTGCCACACTGTTTTGCTGTAATGGCATCAGAACGCTTTTGTTGTTTTAGTTGTGGGCTGGAAACAGTGAATTGTAAACAGTGCTCATGGAGAAGCATGCGGAGATAATTTAAGTGATTACGGCCTGCTTTTATTCTACTTCTAT
>JAZGTI010017584.1:0-12121 GCA_036877585.1 Botia kubotai | reverse complement strand
TGGTTACGTTTTCACGTGACCACTAGTTAAAATGGATTTAGCCTTAATTAGCAACGTCTGCAACAGGACTCAAGTAAACGCAAACGTGTTAATTAATCTCATGTCCATTGGTCGTGAATGTTGAAGTGTACGTATAAAAGAGCTAAAGTGACAGAAACGTTCAAAGCACTTTGCTCCTTTTGTTGCGCTCTTGGTGATTTTTAAGGGGGTTCGGTCAAAAACAAGGTTTGGTGGTTTTTTGAGCAGTTTAGTTTTGATAAGTTTAAAACTAAGCGTCTTATGTGGCATCTTTATATAATGCACATGATTCATCGGTTGAGGCCGTTTTATTATATTATTGGATACGTTAAATGTTGTTAAGTGTACCGTTTTTTTCTTTGTTTTAAAGATGAGTTCGCAAAGCCTCGCTCCTCTTTCCAGTCGTAACGGGCAGGAGAACATTATGGGTTTGAGGAAACCGGATGGCCTACGCGCACACGAGCCCGGCCAAAGAGTTGTGCTTGGCGTTTTGAGCGACAATTATCAGCACAATCGCGCGTTTGGGGAGGTTGGTGTCACGGAGGATTTACGTGTTACATTAGCGCTGTTAAATAAACTTGACGGTTTTCTTGCTTTTAAAGGGATCATCCAAATATGGCTCAGCTTTTCACGAGGTATCTATTCCTAACGCCCGCGTCTGCCAGTCGGGTACACTTGGTGTCCATGTGGCCGAGCCTGTCGCTGCACACTCCAGCAAACAGTCAGCGTCGTTCTTGTTGGATTCAGAGCTTCTCCTATTAGATGATGCCGTCAATGATGTTGGCTCGGGTATGACGCAGCCCTGTTGCTAAATATGCGTACTTTTGTATACTTACCCTAAAGTAATTTGCATTTTAACAATGTTTAGGGTCGTGCATGGATGCTTCTATGCAGTCATTGCCCGAGGAAGAAGCAACTTCGCAGGATATCTTGTGCGTTCCAGAATATGCAGAGGATATACATAGATACCTGCGTGAATGCGAAGTTAGTGTTTTTAAACTTAAGATGTTTATGGACTTGTCTGTAGTTGGTAACATGCTACGTTCTTCAGATTAAATACAGGCCAAAGCCCGGCTATATGAGAAAACAGCCGGATATTACCAACGGCATGAGAATTATTCTTGTCGACTGGCTGGTTGAAGTTGGCGAGGAATACAAGCTGTGCTCCGAGACTCTCCACCTGGCTGTGAATTACCTGGACCGGTTTCTCTCATGCATGGCTGTGCTACGAGGAAAACTGCAGCTTGTGGGTACAGCTGCAGTACTTCTGGCCGCGTAAGTGACGAACGCGTTTATGTGGCGCATATACTTTTCGTGAAGTGAACCGAACGTTTGCGTTTCGTCTTTGATCAGGAAATATGAAGAGGTTTATCCCCCGGAAATTGACGAGTTCGTGTACATCACGGATGACACCTACACAAAGAAACAGCTGCTTAAGATGGAGCAGCACCTGCTCCGAGTGCTTGCCTTTGACATGACTGCGCCCACCATTCTGCAGTTCTTGATGCAATACACTCTGGAAGAGCGTGTCTGTGCCAGGACTATGAACCTGGCTTTGGTGAGACAGTGTAAATTATTAGCCAGCCTTGCTGAATTGGATATTGATTTTTCTGTTCTTCTGCCCTGTAGTATCTTTCAGAGTTAAGTCTGCTTGAGGTGGATCCCTTTGTGCAGTATCTACCATCCAAAATTGCTGCTGCAGCATATTGTCTGGCTAACTACACTCTAAATGGGGCTCTGTGGGTGAGTTCAACCATTCACTGTGGTGGTTCATTTGAATTGCTCTCCCTTCAAGGCTACATGGCTAGTGTAGGTCATGCAGCTCAAGGCAGGATGTTTTCGTACGTGTGAGGGGTATCTGGTCTAATCCGTTTAAAATGGGTGTTTTTGAATTTTGACAGCCTGAGAACTTGTATACCTTCACTGGTTACTCCCTGGCAGTTATCAGTCCGTGTTTGAAGGCGCTTCACAAGCTCCATGTAGGCGCAGCAAGTCGACCTCAGAGGTCTATACAGGAGAAGTTCAAAAGCTCCAAGTAAGCGGGTCCTTCGACTATATAAATGTATTTGGGGTGTTGCGTTGCTTTTAATCGCTTGTCTTTCAGGTATTGTGGTGTGTCTCTGCTCAAACCTGTGGCGACTCTGCCTCTACCCTGATGTTTTGGTGGCAGCCACACGAATGCCTCTAGGTCAATGATGAACTGCAGCGCTTATGTCCCTTGTACATACTAAATGAAGTGATTCTTTTTAAATGTGTTTTTAAACTTTTAAAATGTGATTTTTATCATAGATCAGTAAGGCCCTAACTGCTAAAATGGTAACTTGTTTCATGTCCAACATGCTGTTGGTCTGAGCTGTACACTGTTTTTTTTTTTTTTGCCTGCCCCATGTTTTTACTTGTACTGTATTTTGCCGTTTTTGCAATATCATGCACTTCAAACTTTGCTGTACCGTATCAATAAAATGAAACGAGTGCCAGAGCTGTTTTGTGTACTTTATTTGAACGATTACTGGCAGTGTAGAAAGCAACACATCGGGCTTTTATGGTGTGTGGCGCCCTCTAGCGTCCAGGTGACTTCATACGTATCGGTCAGCTCTGACGTGCTCAAAAAAAAATCTGGTTATGTACAATACAAACAATACACAACCGGTGTTTAGAAGTTGGAACGCTGCACACCAATGTATATAGTGTGCTACGACGTGTTTAAACTTCACTTCGTAGTAATGTAGTCGAACCCGCTTGGTTACATTAGTTTTCTAGGCAACATCATGAGCGAAGTGAGACACTGAACCGGGCGGTAGTTTTATAAACCACCCTGTTCGCGTGTTTCACGAGTTTGGCGTCCAACAAGCGTTAGTTTAATAGGCTCAAAGTTCTTTTGCTATGGAGTCCGGAGAACCAGTCGAAGTTCACCAAATTCGTGATCACTATGATAAAGCGCTCCAGTGTCTAAACACTGGGCTTCAGTATGATGAGGCGGGGAATAAAGCACAAGCCCTCGTTCTGTACAGACTGGCCAGGCGGCACCTTCTCTGTGGGCTGGGGGTGAACACAACTGGTCCTGGTTGCGTCGGACCCAGCTGGGACTTTGCGCGACAGACGCAGGTGAGGATGAACGAAACTTTGAGCACCATCACTGCCCGTGTAGCCGTATTGGAGTCCACACCCACCCCTGGTCAGCGTCTTTATCCGACCCTTCCAGTCTTACGGGACCCCCTGCCGCTAACCAACACCAGAACACGCCTCCCAAGCAACCAGAACTCCGCTTCAGGAGACGTAACTGTTCTTCCTGCACCACCTGTGGTGGGTACCGTAGTACCCAGTCAGCTTCCACCAGCCTACACCCCACAACCAACAGATGGAAATTTGTCACTCTCTCATGGAGGGCTGTTACAACCTGCTCCACACTTGATACCCCAGCGTCACGCTCTTGCCCCAGTCAATCTCAGAGAGGCAGGAATGGAGATTATGTTCTTGCCTAGTGGGGTGCAGATGTTCTTTGTATCTGCTGAGGGTCATGTCAGCGCCCCTTCCTATCCAGGGTTCCTGCGGATAATCATGTACAATAACCAGACCTCCAACAGCAGTGCTGGATATGCCCCAGCCTACCTACAGGTAATACAGCAATAATTAAGGATGGTTATAAATTCTGTTTGTGTTTTTGGATGAGAATTGGATGTACAGAGAATTTTGACAATGTCTTAAACAGTGAAATGAACAGTAGTGTGGACCTTTTTTTAAGGCTCATAAAATGGCCAAACCCTCCATTTATGCTGTAAACACGGGCTGTCCGGCAGAGTTTAGTTCCATCTTGCTATACACACCTGCTTGGAAGTTTCTAGTCTGCCGAGTAAGACCTTGATTAGCCAGTTTAGGTGTGTTTAATTTGGGTTGGAGCTAAATTTTGCGGTACACTGGCCCTCCAGGAGCAGAACCGGACGCGCTTGCTGTAAACAAATTGTTTTGATCTTTACTGTAATCAGAACCGTGTAGATTTAGTCCATTTTTTGAGGTCTGTAGATGACAGATCTGGGAGGTCACACAAATCTGGGAAATTGTATTGAAGCACATTCATTACATTGTCAAACACCACCTCATGACTAACAGCAAAATCATTTGAATTGCTCATTGTGTTATACAATCACAGGCACAGTCTTGTACGTACATTATGCTTTAACAGAATAAGCAGAGAGCCCGTTTCATTATGTTAGTGAAAGCTTGACATTTGGTTTTTGGTGTTTTGTGGTTTGTTGGGCTTTCAACCACAGGGCAGTTTTACTTTCAATTGCTTATTTAAAATCCAGATCATAAACGTTTTGACACATTGCCACAGTTCATAAATACATTACGTAGATGTCAGCAAGGATAGCTACACTGCTCCTCTAATTTTGACATGCAAATGTTTTTATTCACGCCCACAAAGCCGGTTCAACTAGACCTGGTGCTGGTTATTTCAAAGGCTTTAGGTCTGACACCAGTGGCACTTTTGTAGTGTCAGGCTGCATGCTGTTTCAGCAAATAGATATTTTATTGAATGGCTGTCCATTGGCACTCTGCAGTATTGGCAGATTTCTGTTTGTGAAGCCTCGCTGTCCATTGCTGTGCAGCTTGATCTAGGACACGTGCAGCATACACTAATGCAAATGCTGCGCAGGTATGTAGTGTTCCATTGTCCCGCTTTAGCCATCCAAAACAAAGGCTGCCTTTCAGAATGGCTGCACAGTGGCTCGGAAATACGCAATAAAATTCCAAACTTATTTGACCACAAATGCCCCTTTATTTGGACAATGATGCTCAAATACTCAAAAATCTGGGTAAAGGATAATGGATTATTAAAGAGCAACACAATGAAAGATGATTTTGGTTTTGTGACCTGTGTTTGCAGGTATGTGATTGGATCTACACGCTGTACCCAGACTCACCTGTCTTCCTCAGCAACAAAGGTGTGTTTACATTTCCTGACATCACAGCCCCGGTACCAGGGTCCTACGTGGGCGTGGTGCTGTCCTCAGAACTGCCTGCAGCAGATAGAGCTTTATTCCAGGAACAACTGTCATTGCTGGCACAGCTTAGAGTCCAGGTAGTCTAATTCCACACTGTTTAACTGTAATAGTTGTTTCAGAATGTATGCAGTTAATTTGGTAAAGCTTTTAGAAGTTGTTCCTTGAAAATGTGGTTTATATCTGTTACTGGTCATAACTGAGGTCTGTGTTTTCATTGAAGGTTGGTGATGGACCAAGTGGAGCTATAGGAACAGACAAAACCCTGAGCGAGAAGGTTCCTGTTGGTCCACCTTCAGAAACATCTGCTGAAGCACCAGGAGGGGCGGCCAATCCTCTTCCTGGCTGGAGTGAAAAAATTTCACAGAGCGTTTTAGCAGGTCTGAACTTTAGGATCAATTCGCCAAGTAAATTGATCGTGAGTTTGGGTATGAGAGTTTACTTAGTGGTACTTTTATAAAATTAACCACTAGAGGTCACTGTTGAAGAAAACTATCTTTGGAGGATGATTTACTGTATTGTGTGTCCCAAATTATGCCTTTAAACTATAACTTATATAACTCATATATGTGTTTATGGATAGATTTTGCCAACAGTAATTCTTCACTGAACATCTTTGGATTTATTGATTTCTGTGAAACCGGCCCACCAGAACTGTTTTATAGGTCAGATATAATTGAGAAATATTGGACTTCTTGTGATGTGTCAACTATGGCTGCTCACATGCACAGGGACTTCCTGGCTGAGTAGGGGGCTTGTTCGAGGAGCTGAAGCTACAGGTAAAGCCATCCAAAGAGGAGGAGTCAAGCTACGGGACAACATAACTCCAGAGCAGACCCCCAAGGAGGTCAGCCCTGCAGTTAGCAGGAGCTTAAATGCAGCCAGACAGGCAACTGGGGGTGCTGTGAAAGTCAGCCAGTTTCTAGGTAAAACAGGTTTAATTCACTTTGAATATTACAAGTGTGAATTCAGTTTGTCAAACTGATTCTTACAGTACTTTAATTTACACTCACAATAACTGCTTGTTTGATTCATCAGTGGATGGTGTTGCTACCGTGGCTGATAAAGTTGGGAAGGAACTCGCGCCGCACATTAAAAAACACGGCAGTAAACTTATCCCAGAATCGCTCAAGAAAAATAAAGATGGCGTCTCCACTGTGGACGGAGCCAAGCTAGTAGCAGGAAGCAGCATACAAGGTCACCGAATAAATCATTCAAATGTACTGTAATTTTGTGCCGTTATTGAAACACCATTTGAATTGTGCGTCTCTTTAAGCACCAGTTTTGTTCACAGAGTGACTGTTTTGGTGAATGTTTTAGTAAGATGTCATTAGTGAGACTTATGAAGTAAAGTATCATCTGAAACATTTGAAACGTCTCATGTATTAATTTACCTTTGTCATTTATTGATTGTCACCATAAGGCTTTGTTGACAAGGCCTTAAGAAATCCAGTAAAAACATTTAGGTTTGCGCAGTGCTTAGCATTTTATCTAAATTTATTAGCATATATCTAACTCTAGATATTCACAGTACTTTATATCTTTGATTTTGTTTTGTTTTAACCTGTAGGTTTATCAAATATCTGGTCCAGTTTGGAAACAGCAGCAAAAACTATCGGCAAAAGTTTGTCTTCAGAAACAGTGACTACTGTGAGGCACAAGTAAGGGTTTGTTTTCTTTTGTTCTATCCTTCCGGATTTTCTGTCATTCATTGTTTGATTTCTGTTGTCTTATTCTTTTCCTCTAAAGTCCTGACACTGCTGTTTTTATTATACACCTGTCTAAACTTTACTGCTTGGGGAAACGGCTTAATTCACTCTGTCCTGTTTTGTTTTCAGATTTAGGGGTCTGGGAAATCTCTTGGACCCCCCTAGCAACGTATAAATGGTGGCGGGTTAAAGCGCTGAGGTTTTTGGTCTTATGCTCTCTGCTGAGTTCTAACCTACCCATGATGCCTTATTTCCTTGAGTTATTGAGCAATCAAAGGTTGCCGAACTGGTGCTTATTTTTGCTATCTGTGTGTGTTTTATGAATTAAACCTGAGAAGCAAAACGTACTGTATTCTGTGTTACTTTTAAGTGTTTCGGTTTAAAGATAAAGTATCTGTATGGAGTTACACAGCTATGTGTTATTTGATCATCTTCGTGTTTGTGATCAGGTATGGAGATGAGGCAGGTCAAGCTGCAAACACTGCAGTCCAGTCGGCTGCCAATGTAGGTGTCACAGCGTTTAATGTGGACAACCTGGGCATCAAGGGTATACTGAAGACCACAGGCAAGCAAACTGCAAAAGCAATGATGAATGAAAAATCAGACGCTGAGAAAACTGAGAAGGCAGAAAAGCCACCAAAGAAAGGACAGGATGAGAAAAAATAATCTTTGCCTATAAAAAAAAAACATCCATTTGCTTGTTATGAAATTGTGTTATGTAAAACTGAAAATTGATATTTTTATTCTGCTTTTGCTTTGAGGAAAATATGATATTGTGCTAATGATGAAATGTATTATTTGATATGACATTATTGTAGGCTTTTCGTTTTAGCTTTTCGTTTACTATCCCTTATAAAGCCTTTCTTAAATATAAGGTTTTGTAAAAAAATATATATTTTTTTCCTGAACACAGATTTATTTAAGTTTTATTTGTTGAGGTTAATTTTAAAGAGTTTTATTTATGCTATTTGCTTATTAATTGTTATAATTATTGCTTGAGTATTTGCTTGAATGTCTATTTTTTCATTGTATATTGTGTGTTTTAATGTAAATATAGTTAACTTCCTAAATTCCATGTGATGGTCTTGTAATTACAGAACAACACATACAGATTTTTTTTCAGTCAACAATATATGACATTATGCCAAAAATAGCCTAATTGGTCAATTTTAATAAAGGGTTTTGAAAGTTAGCCTATAACAAAGCAGAGGTGCTAGGACCCTGCGTGGTCGCCAAGTCCAGCTGTATTGAGACTGTTCGTTACCATGGATTCAGCCCAACAATCAGCTCGCATCAGGGGAAACAGTAAGTGTAAAGTATTTACTAGCAAAAGATGAATGAATCTGATCATGGAAGTATTGAGTTATCTCAACTGCAAGCCGAACTTGAGCACGAGCGAGAGGTCAAGTAAGTCTAAATATCTTGTTTTGTTTTGTCTTTTGTTCTTCTTCATTAGAGTATTGCTTATTGTCTATCGCTTACTTAAAATGACTTTATTAAATAAATTATAGCATTGTAGTTATTATCTAAACGGCGATTTGTGGATCTTTGTGAAGGGAGATGTTGCAGGACTCTGTGTGTGACCTGAGGAGCACGTTGGCTGATTTGGAGGAAAAACTTAACAGTGTAGATGGAGAAGGTCTATACATGATCAAACATTTTTCTAAAGTTTTAGATAATTCAATCACTTTATTTTGCTTTCGTATCCTCCAGTGCTAAAAATGCATCTCACTAAGTCAATTCAAATCTAAATGTACATGTTACCCAGAGAACGAGTGGCGGACCAGATACGAGACGCAGCTGGAACTAAACGGGCAGCTGGAGAAACAAATCAGTGTCGTTCGCGAGAGACTCGAGACCCTCCGAGGCGACCCGGCGGGTATAAAGCAAACAAACATAACGCGGTGGATGACTTCAGTATACTGTATTATAACCCTCGATATATTATATATAACATGGTAACAGTTAGTTTGTTATTGATTTAAAACTGACAACTCACATTGTGTAGCCTAACTTATTTCTAATGTAGCCCAATTAACCTAACAACCTTTTTGTAAGTTACACCTTTTAACGCCTTTTGTTTTCTCCTTTTTATTTCAAGTTATGTATTTCAGTTGGGAATTTATGCCTTCTAGACCTTATTCACATCATTTATTTTATATTAAAGAAAAACG
The DNA here is from genome assembly GCA_036877585.1 of Botia kubotai. Lineage (NCBI taxonomy): Eukaryota > Metazoa > Chordata > Actinopteri > Cypriniformes > Botiidae > Botia > Botia kubotai. The sequence continues at coordinate 3,220 of JAZGTI010017584.1, read as the reverse complement.
ACAAAAATAAAAAAGACAATTTTTTTGGAAAAAGTAGACCAGAGGACAATTCCATTTTTAAGCTGTAGGGGGCCTCACGGTTCCACTAACTCTTTGCATAGCCTAAATGTGTCAGGGATCTTTTCACAACTAAACGCATTATAGTCTGGGCCAGTGTTGGCCTCAGTTTCACACGTACTGTACTTCTTTATTGGTTTCCTCCAGCTCAAAGTCTGCCAGGTCTCTTAATCAGTGGAGATATATCATAATGAAATGAACGATCAAGGGTCTGCTGTACAGTAAAATTGTTGTCCCACATAGGAAACAGCTGAATAACCATACTATTGTTTTAATTAAAATCTAAAAAACAGTGTTTGGCCTAAAGGGCAAGAATTATAACTAGCTAACACAATAATGCAGGTTCTACAGTTAATGTTTTTTTCCTATTTTCAGATCGACTGGCTTCTGTTCGCTCATATGATGCAATGACAATGGTAAGTTCATTTGAGCAGCAAAACTGTAAAAACATGCGCAGTATGTGGCAGTCTGATAATGAAGTACAAGTTGTGGCAAAGTAATATTGATATGAACTGATGCACATTTACAACTATACATTGCGACTCCCTCACGCCCCCTGTCTGTGTACAATAGCCATTACATGCTGTAATTCAGCTGCTACTGTTGAGTGGTGCGCTTGTTTCTTTAAACTCATTACCGCCTGGCCAAGCTGAATACGGACCTCTGCCAAAGAAGAGATTAAAATCAATCTGCTGAAACAGCGTGAAAAAATATTTAATCAGCGAGCATTAATCTGTGAAAGAGGAAAGGGGAGAGAGAGAGAGAGAGAGAGAGAGAGAGAGAGAGAGACTTAGCGAGCCATGCCACAGGGATGGGAGGATAATTACAATATTTAAACAATGAAAATGTCTGGGGTTACTCATGGCCTCAGGCAGGATATACAAAGGTTAAGATGATAGTGCTGTTTAATTACGTTGTCCATTCAGTGACTGTGGTAGCTATCGTAGCTATTCGTAGCTTATTGCAGAGGGGTTTGAGCTGTACGGATCTGGGTGGGCTGAACTGGTTCATTACCATTACACCAGCGAGGCATCATGGGGATGACAACATGATGTGTTTCTCTGTTGTTTAAAATACTTTACTGCAGGACAGAAATGAGTTTTTCCTGATGTGCAGGCAGCTTCTGTCATCAAATGAGCAAATAACTTTTTTAAAAGAATAGTTCACATAAAAATGGTGTTTTTTTTAATTAGTAGACACAAATAGTAGAATTTAAAATAATCTTCACATAGATGTATTTCATAAAATAGTTCATATTAACTAGCTCCAAAGAGCTCCACACATGACCTCTTACAAAAGAGTTTTGTTATGTATTTATTATCATATATCACATTGTTTTTGTAAATATACATTTTTATGTATTCAAATTTGTTTGTAACCATTATGCCTTTTTTAAATCGTATGTAGGATGATCTCAGACAGAGGCTGAAACTGCTGGTGACTGAGAAGAACAGCCTACAAACTCAGCTGCTGGACCTCCAAATGAGAATCGTACAAGAAGGAAAGGTCAGACCCCACCCTCATCTTCTGTTCTTCCCTTCTGAAAGAACGAACGCACATTTTGTCCTGTAGATCCTCCTTTTTAGAAAACTGGCTCTTTAATCTAGATATTGTATCGCCTTGTTGTACAAAATCTAAGGATATTAACTGAAACCTATTTCCATTAACATGTGGGAGTGAATGAGTCAGATTGCTGAAGTTCCCTGGAGGTATGATGGCAATTATCTCGTGATTATGCTGACATGAGTCCAGATTGCAAGAATCAGGGAGGATTGCGTCGTGTATGCTGTCCATGCTTGGTTCTACATGAAGAAAATACAGTTCTTTATGTCAGTACTTTCTATGTCTTAAATCTATGTTGTTGTTGTTTTTGCAGGCTTATCAGAAGGTCTATGAGGAGAGACGGGCCTATCTGGCAGAGATTGCAAAGGTAAACGATGCATTTGTTTTTTCATTTACATTTAATAATTGGGTACAGTGCAACTACAATGCAACTACAGTGCCTTCAAATGATACATTCTGTACATTTTTACATTATGCGTTTCCCATGACCATGGCTATGCTAGCAGTATGCTCTATCAAATAATCTACTTACTTTATTTATGTCACCACTAATTGATTTGTAAGTATATGCAGATCTTGTGTGTAATGTTAAATAATAATATGTCCCTAGCTGTCCTCAACTTTGGATCTCAGCAGAAAGCAGCAGATGGTTCAAGCCCGAAGGACAGCACAGGGTCCAGACAACAAGTAAATGTTAAATGCAATGATCTTCACTACACAGAATTAAAGAAGACAATGTACCGTCCTATATTTTTACAAAACATCTGTTAAGTAATGTAGAAACCCACAGGCTTGAGAATGAGGCATACAAAGCCATTCCACTACAAATAAAGTCACTGTTTTTTATCCTAAATTATAGGATAATTAATCCTAAATTTGATCCTTAAATTATTACAACAGTTTACACAGAGCTCTAAATAACAGGACTGATTCTTCTCAATAGACTAAGAATGAGCTTCAGTTACTTTTGAATTTACAGTCACAGTCTGTCGTGAACTGGTTTGATTGTCCCGTTTGAAGATTTTGCATATGAAATGAAAAAGTGCCATTTGGATAAACGTCTGTTGCATTGGTAAATATTGCATTGTGAAAATACAAGTTGTCCGTGTTCTTTTATATGTTATTTTTATTGCTATTTTCAGCAAAGGCCAAGGGAGTCTGAAGCACAGGTCAGATGAGGTGAGGGATTCTGTCAGAAAACCAGCCGCGCTGAGTCGACTCCCTCGATTAAAACGTTAATGCAATGTTGAGAATGTTGGTATACACAGAACATGTATAATGTTAAAAGTTAAAATCGAGTACATACACAACTTGATAGGGCCACAACTGACTGTAATTTTATACACACATTTCAAAAACAAACTTTTAAATAAATAATTTTGTTTCAATGGGTTTCTTGAGCTTCTGTCATTCCCTTTAATGTTATGCCAGGTCAACATGTTGATTTTTATTGCATACAGCTTTGCTAAGACCGAAGACAATTTAAACAGTCTGCGAAGACTGTACCTATTCTTCATCTTGTCGGGTGCATTAGGGAGCTTCGAGAAATATACTTTATAGAGCACCTACATGCGTGAGAAACTGGGCGGAGTCAGTTGCG
>JAZGTI010017583.1:0-12122 GCA_036877585.1 Botia kubotai | reverse complement strand
TTTGTTCTTTGGTCTGTTGGCAGAATGTTTATTTCCAGTCAGTTCATAGGAATCTATTATTTCTATTTAAACTCTAGAAAGAAACACATCTCTCCTGCTTTGATGAAGGTGACCAGTGTCTTGTTTGGCATCTGCCACAGAAGGTGGTTATAGGTAGTGACATTAGCACTTTATATTGGGACCATTAATAGTGATTACCTTTCGTGACTTTCAGGAAACAATAATTTCATGTTCCATTTTACAGATGTAGTGGCTGGTTTTCATATTCAATAACATTGTTTCCATTTTAGTTGTTATTCAATGTTTAGTGGTTTGCTATCCAACTATGTTATAATTGTCATTATTGTTGACTTGACATCTGTTCACACCTGATTGATCATGCATATTTAAAATCACTAGATGTAACAACCACTCATCTCACCACAACACTACAGACAGTCCACCCATCTGAAGTCAAGTCAAGTCAACTTTATTTATATAGCGCTTTTTACAAATTGTCATTGTTTCAAAGCAGCTTTACATATATGATATCTTTAAACAGAGTACACAGCACACACAGACAGACACATAGACAGACAGACACAGAGAAAACAAGGTAGGAGAAACACAGGTGATATATTATGCAGATTATACAGTCATATATGGGGTATGAACAGATAGTATGAAAATAATAAGTGCAAAATTAAAGCTGATTACAGCAACCTCCTGACGGGCAGTACAAGGGCAGAGGAGCTGCAGCCAACGGTGGCGAGGAAAAAAAACTCCAAAAAAGGGACAAAACCTCAAGAGAAACCAGGCCCAGCCAGGAGAACCAGTTCTCCTCTGGCAATACTGTTGCATCTCTACAAGCTCGCCAGTGCTTGCACAACTAGATTAAGTAAGCAAAAGAAATATAAAAGAAAATAAATAAAGAAGGTGATGCATTTAATATTATCCTTAATGCTATTGTGGTATTTTTGTGGTATATTTGAACGGTTTATTAAAGATTATTTCTTTACTATTACAAATATTTCCACATATACTACAGAGAGTTAAGATTTGGATTAATCATTAGGCATTCCCCTGGTAACAAACTCTTACACTGGCTGGGAGAAAATTATTCAAAAGTAAATAAAGCCAACTTCCAAGATCAAGGGAATGCTAATAACCATAATGATAATTTCAAATGAAACACAACTGTTTGCATTATTATACCACAATTTAGCACAAACAGTTTTAAACACACAGTCAATTTAAACACACAAACTTCTGTTCCATTCCTGCGTGGTCATACATAACAACAGTGTTTCAGTTCTTCTGTCAGCTGTCATATCATCGCGCCCCCATTAGAGCTTTATCATTGCAGGCCTGTGGTGTGAGCCAGTTATACGCAGTCACTAAACTGGTTTCGGTTTTCGGACTGCAGTTTTGAGTGTGTGGAGCCAGCATTTTATTGCTCTCCTTGGAAGTTGGTCATGGAAGCACCAGGCTCCACCCACATGCAGTGATCACTCTTACCGGACTCCTTCGTGGTCTCTGTGTGTGTGTGTCTCCTTTGTGGTCTCTGTGTGTGTGTGTCTCCTTCGTTGTCTCCTTCATGGTCTTCTTCGTGGTCTCCTTCATGGTCTCCTTTGTGGTCTCCATGTGTGTGTGTGTGTGTGTGTCTCCTTCGTAGTCTCTGTGTGTGTGTGTCTCCTTCGTGATCTGTGTGTGTGTGTCTCCTTCGTTGTCTCCGTGTGTGTGTGTGTGTCTCCTTCGTGGTCTCCGTGTGTGTCTCCTTTGTGGTCTCCTTCGTGTTCTCCGTGTGTGTGTGTGTGTGTGTGTGTCTCCTTCATGGTCTCCTTTGTGGTCTTTGTGTGTGTGTGTGTGTGTGTGTCTCAAGTTAAGAGCTGAGTCTAATATGGGCCCTCTTCTCCTCTGAAACTCTCCTGGCCGGAAGAGAGTCTCCAGTTCCCAGCAAACATCTCCAGAATGGATATTTAGTGTTTGTGAGTTCCATTGGTCCTCTGTGAGGCTGTCGTCTGCAGTTCAGGTTTGGTACTCAAAGGCTCTGTTCTTTAAGTTGGTGTCTGAGGTATTATCAGGGGTAGAGAGAGTGCAGGAATAAGCAGGTTTCTTTGACAGAATTGTCAACTAAAGATGCTAAACCACACAGCAGGTACGAGCAGCTTTTTGTTAAAAGCAGAACAATGGATCCAAAGACAAAAGCCTTCTGAGGACATCAAAGGCACAAAGGAGGTGACAAAAATGAACAGTGTCAGTTCTTATGTTGCTGGAAATAGTGAGATGATGTACCCAGGTGATAGCACACTTAATTTGTCAAAGTTGTTCATTTATCCAGGTGCTAAAGCCAGTTAATATTACAATGTCAAGTTGTGGCTTTGCTTTAAATGTCCAAAAGGAAACGCTGAAATTAAAATGCAATAATGATTTTGAATCTGTTTTTCTTATTGCTCTCTTCTCTTAGTACTATTTGCTGTCTAACAAGTTAAATATAATTTGTTATATTGATTATATTAAATTAATTTGATACCACTAGTTTGATACCACTTGATTCTTATTCAGTATAGATAAAGGCATGCTAAGTCAAATGATATCCAGTGTTTCATCTTCTGCCATTTTGGACATTGGCCATTTAGAATTTTGGCACATAGTCTTTCTATTAATAATTTTAATACTTGACTAACAGTGGCCCTGGTCAAAAAGCAGAAACACTGGCTTAACCAACCGTCTGCTAGCCATCACACATCACAGACGACACAGTTTACAACATATAAAATCACCTAAATATCATAATAAAGAGACTGTGTCTGTCCCCCAAATACAAAAAACCATGTAAACAATTCAATGGCAATTTAATCAGTGTTAAACTAATAAAAAATATACTAATAAATAATACAAACAAATAATTAGTAAGACTTGGTTTGCAGAATATAAGATCTTTCTACAAAAGCACTTTTTGGTAATGAAATGAACACAAATATGTGGTATACATATTTCATAATTTTCCTTTTCATTATATGTAAAGAAATATGTAAATAGATATGTAAAACAAGTTCTAATAAAGGCTTTCCTGTGACTCAGTGGTTAGAGCATGGTGTTGGGTCATGGGTTCGATCCCAGGGATTACACATACTCAGAAACAATGTATAGTATAATGCAATGTAAGTTGCTTTGGATAAAAGCGTCTGCCAAATGCATACATGTGAATGTAAATGTGAAATTCTAACTGAATTTAAAAATTTATTTACAAATTATGTTTATGCAGAGGTTGGGTTCACTGGGAAATTCAGCTGAAAGCCATCCTCCCATGGGCAGAAATAGCAGTCCATCTTACAACACTGCACTGTAGGCCACACAATAGTGTCATGCAACAGAACAAAGAGTAGTGTGTTGTACAATTCATCCTGTTAAGACTGTTAAGAGATTTAATGCTTTGTAGAAGAGGAGTATTCTACAAAGCAATGTGAAAGGTTCCAGCCTGTACTGTGCATTTTAATGTATGTGTGTTTGTCCACCCCCGTTCTTGTGAATGTAAACAATGATGTTGGTAAAAAGTAGATGTGGTCAAGGCAGGACCTGTGTAAGTGGAGGCATTGCTAGATGGGTATATCAGTTATTATATTTAAAATACACCAGCTTTAAGTAGTTTTATCCAATCTTATTTAATTTTCATGAGTGTTAAAAATGTTTTTAGAAATACTGCACTATTTGTGGATGCATTTCGATAAACTGTGGGTGATCACAAATTTAGGAGGTGCCATATACCTTATCCCACGTTAAATCCCATCATCCCATTGCTTTAAATAAAATAAAGTCCCATTCTCTTTCTATGTAATTTTCTGATATTTTATGGTAATATTGCAAATTTATTTTATTTATTATACTCCTGTTCTATAAAATTCTATCTTCTCTTCAAGCGCCATCATGTAAGCTGGAATGGCATATATACCTCTCATCTATCATATTAATACATAGTATCAGAAATATACACTGTTTTAGGAGGCTGTCTGGATACATTACCCTCTCATAAACCACTAAAATAGGTATGAGCCTTTACATGTAACCACAGGGATTTCTAATGTACGTCCATTTATTACAATGGTCCAAATGTGTTGTAGTTATCATCAGTTCAGTCGACTTTAAATTCATAATTGATTACTGTTACGGAGGAGGTCGCCGCTCCGCCTCCATCTTGCTGCCAGGGGGAGCTCTCACCTGAGTACTAGTTTCTGTTTGGACTACATTTCCCATGTTATCCGTACCTAGGGCTGATTATTTCCTGTTTGCCACACCTGTTCACAATCAGATCCCCTATATAAACCCCGGACATGGTTGGACTCATTGTGATGTCTTTTTTTGCCAGTCAAACATTTCAGAGCGTTAGTTCCCTGTTGAGTCCCTGGTTAGTTTTTGGATTGTATCTCGTTTCTTTATTGTTAGCTGCCTGCCTCCCTCTTGTTTTTGCCTGGATTATGTTTACGATTGTTTTCTGCCTGCCCTGACCTGCTCTTCTGTTTTTCTTTTCCTTATATGTAGTTGTAATATGAAGTTGCTTTGAAACTATGCAACATTGTAAAGAAATTATTTATTGTATAAATAAATTTGAATTGAGGTCCCATATCCCCATTTTTAAGTTGTGCAAATGTGAAGTCTGAATGTACTGTAAGTCACTTTAGAAAAAAAACCTACTGTTCATCTACTGTTCATCCTGTCTCTAGCATCAGAATTATTCCTACTTATGCAGGAATAAATGTAGCTTTGTGGTCTTGGCTTGTTGAAAATCTCTTTGTAAGTCACTTTGGATAAAAGCATCTGCTAAATAAATGTAAAATGTATCAATTCTAAAGGCACCTTTAGTTGTGCCAGTGACATCAGGTTTGCCTCAACATAAACTACTACAAATGAACCTTTAGAACACACTGAAAGAATAGATAATATGAGTTAACAGAGAAACACTTCTGTTTTTTTGTTGATGAGGGGCCACTTGAGCTTTTGGAGATACATGTGATGGTTTTAAAACCATTATTAAAAAACACTGCTATAAAGAAACCACATCAATATTTCAAATAAATTAAATAGTTTAAAATCTTGAATATAAATAAATAGTAAAGTCAGAGAGTGTTTGGTTTGCCCTTGAAAGGTGACAGGTGAAAGAATATCCTTCACTGTATCAGACCGTATGGTATATACAGCAGGTGGTATATGACCTGCACAGATAGGCTGCATGGGGTAATTAACAAATGATGGTTCAGCTAACAAAGAGTCCACGTGACGGGTGATATATGGCTTTCAGAAGAGCCTAGAGCAAAGACCACCAGAATGCTTTAATGTGCTGTGGTAAATGGACTAACTTCTGCACTGAGCAGGTGGATACACACACACACTGCAGTAGTTTCTCACCCTACAGAGGGAGTTGTACAGCTGCAAGGTGAAAGATGGCAAAACAGTGGGCAATTATCCTCCAGACAAATAGCCCAGAATGCAGGTGGCCTATGCCTCTATTATGCCTCTGTTGTTCACTGGTCTCTTGAACATAGCAAGTTGCTGTGTGGCAAACAGCAATGGTTTAAAAACATTACCTAAATCAATACGTTAATGATATAAAATCACTTCCCTGATCAAACTCAGCAGAAGCATCATTATTTCATTTGAAATACTGTTTTAGGAACAAGGCATAAATATGGGAATACCAATAAGTTGTTTTTTTAATGGACTATATAATGAAGGATTATAATATCAATATGGGTCTTGTTAGTGCAAAGTAGTGCCAAGCATAATTCTTGTCTTGTTTTAGTAAGTTTAAAAATTTCTGGAATACATTTTGTGCTAATTTCCCCAAGGCCAATTTTTAATCAGACTATACTATCACTTTCCATTTCAGCTTAATGAATCATACGAGTTATAGCCATATTACAAATGACATGGCTTTGCAGGCTATTAGTTTGTTTCTTTAGGGGTCTAATAGAAGACATGCTTCATTTAAGACCCTGTAGTATCCTGAAGCAATACAAAATGGATTGCATTATTTCCAACTTCAAAAGCGTTCTAATATAATGTGCTTGTCTGAAGTTATTATTCCCAACCAACCCTTAAGACTTCAATCTAATGGCATCCCAGAGTCTTGGAAGGGCATTTGAGTGTTGCTATCCTCTACAGACATGTTGTAAAACTAATTTCTGCCTCAGATTGCCACTTTAACTTTCAGATAAACCTTTCATGTAATACATTCATGCCATAATTAATGTTTTGTTGAGACAATTTTCCCTTGCGATCACTTGACCTGATAATGTGGCTTTTGTTGATTTCATTTATGCAAGACAAATGACTCAGGATTTCATCATGTTTTAAAAAGCAGTAAAATATTTTGAGCCATTTGTAGGTGTTTCATGAAATAAGGAACATTACTGCATGTTGTGGACTTTCTGATTTTTCTGACATGAGAACAAATAAATCAGAAACTATTTATTATGGCTGGGCTTATGATGGTCACCTTAACTATATTTTATTATATTAAAAATTACACAGCTTTTGTTTATTTTTTAGGTAATTATTTTAATTGCAGTTTTATCACAACAATTAGTGGCCTGGACCTGGGGGGTTAAAGGGGTTCAGAGGGTCACCTTTTTATTTTTTTTTTCATTGTGAAGAGTCTTTTGAAAAATTGTATGTGACCCTATCTGTTAAAAACCAATGAAAAATCTATTCCAAAAAAAATTACATGGCTCTTTGCAGTTGTTATTAACAGTATTTGTTGCAAAATTATTATTACAAATGATTATTTCAGTGAGTGATGATTTCAAAAATTATAATATTAGTAATATCTCATCTGTTTACATTTACATTTTACATGTATTCATTTAGCAGACGTTTTTATCCAAAGTGACTTACAAGCGACGAGAGCCTTAAACATTTTGTCCTAAGAACCAAAATGTTTAAACAATAAACGTGAAAACAGACAGATGACGCTGGTTGTGATTTGACATTTAACCTTTAGTTTTTCAGTTGAATATATTTAGCAGTTTATGATGTTTTATAGTTTCAATTTAAAGTTTGTTTACTATATTTGTGCCGTGGATTAGACTACAGGACTTCACACAACCAGTTGCCTTTTTTTTAAAAGTTTATTATAACACAACTGTTTCCTTTCAAGGGAATTCGACACTGCATCAGTTTGACGCTATGGGAAACGCGCTTTAGGCGTGCCCGAGTCTGAACACGTGTAAAACCAGGCCTATTTATAGGCAAGTTTAAAGTCATGTGACATAGCATTGCGCGAACACAGGAAGTTTCTCAGGTTCACTTTCAGGGGTGAAGCCTACCAGTTTCAAATGCTTACTTTCAGCCTAGCTCTATTGCCCTGCACCTTCATGAAGTGCGTGGATGCAGCCCTGGCTCCGTTGAGACTCCAGGGCATCTGTGTACTGAACTACATAGATGACTGGCTGGTCATGGCAAGCTCTCAAGAGGTAGCTACATGGCATCAAGATGCCGTGTTTACTCATATGAGGTGCTTAGGGCTGTGGGCAGGGTGTGGGTAGGTCGACATTTGACAGTCCTCCAGATTCTGAGGCTGTTAGGTCTCATGGTGACAGCAGCCAATGTGATTCCGGTGGGTTTGCTGCACATGAGACCGTTTTGGTTCTGGCTAAAGATGAACAGGTTTCATCCCAAAATCCACCCACTAAGGGTGGTAATGTTCTGTGCAAATGTTTCACAGCATCTGGGGCAGGCTTCCCTCACTGTGGCGTAGTGGGTATTACTTCCCCATAGCGTCAAGCTGAAGCAGTGTTGAGAACCCTCGAAAGGGAACGGCTCAAGTTACGTATGTAACCCAGCTCCCTGAGATAGGGAACAAGACGCTGTGTTGCTTCACCACATTTCAGTCTCACCTGCATGACCTTTCTTCAGACTTAAGCTAATGACATATTTTGCATGTGTTTTAAAGGTTTTGTGGCACGCAATGCTACCTCACATGAACGTGAAATTGCCTATAAATAGACCTGATTTTACATGTATTTAGTCTGTGTTCCCCATTGCGTCAAGCTGACACAGCGTCTCGTTTCCTATCTCAGGAAACCAGGTTGCATACGTAACCTAAGACGTTTCCCTCTATTAATTATTAATTAAGAGTTTCTCAGACATAGGTTGCACCAACACTGGAAAAAAATAAGCAAAAGTTGCAATGGCTTGGGTGCATTTTCACACTGCAAGACTCTGAATCGAATGCACATTTTTATGATTAATGAAGTCTGACAAAATCATAATTTATTGTGTCTACATAATTCACACATGCTAAATAACCCATCTCCACTTGTATAAGTCATCATCATTGCAGAGAACTGTCTGGGTGTTGTAATAATAAACTTCATCTGCTCACTTGTTTTTCGATCAAAACGGGTACTCAGTAATTTGAATGGGAATAGATTGCTGTCTGATTGCTTAAATAAAACATGAAGGATCTAATGAACATATTCAGACTGTTGCATATAACTCCAGTGCATGGCAGCGAGCATTAATTAAACCTCCCCTGTTTGGCATTTGGGTAATGAGCAAACACTGTAGAGAAATGGCAACTATTAACCTTTTCCTCCATTTTCCTGACTGCTATTGAAATAGTCCTGTTTTGATTTAACTAAAGTAAACAAATAACTTAAAAAAAAAACAAAGATATGATGAGGGTTTTGTAAAGTTGTGAAGGAGTTTATGTATCAAAGATCTATTACATTTGTGTTTGTTTTCCAAGGTTTTTAATTACAAAACTTTTTCTTGCTTTTCCCAATATATGTAGAAGGCTATGAATGGGTTTGTCTTGTCGCGTGTTTCTCTCAGTTCAGTTGTCCATCCCTGTGGTAGGTAAAGTCTTTACAGGAAGCTGTATGGCAGTCTTATTACTAAAAATAGATCCTGTCTTTCTAATTCAATCTTGGAGAAATTTTATTCATTTATTTCCTTTTTTTTAATTGTAATCTACAAGTTGCCTTGTGGTTCCATCCCAACAAGGGAAAAAATCATTTTCCCGGACTCTTTCTTTCACTCTTGCCAGTTGGTGAAATGAACTCCATATCTTCATGGAGTCATTAGCCATATCTTCATGGAGTCATTAGCCATATCTTCATGGAGTCATTAGCCATTTTCAAGAAACAACCAAAAACTCATCTTTTTCGTCTTCACTTCCTTGTCTAATTTACTAACACACTGCCACTCGTTCTTCTTTAAAAAATAAATAAATAATAAAAAAAAACTCCTTATACTGTGTACCTGAGACCTGTCTATAGCACTTATTCACTGTTACCTCTTATTGTAATTGAAGTTGCTTCCTTGTCCTCATTTGTAATTCGCTTCGGATAAAAGCGTCAGCTAAATGACTAAATGTAAATGTAAACCTGCTTGAATTTAAGGCCTGTCCTGGTTGATGTTTGTGGCTCTATTGATCCTGAATCAGTCTGGATGCATCATGCATCATGATTATCATGATAGCATTCAGAAACTGCATCAGTAAATGGGTGCTCATGAGCAGAGAGGGTTGCTTAATACAGGTGATGCTCAGTAGATTTCCTAAAGCAGTGCTAACCTTGCTCTGGTGAACAAATTCCATGTGAATACATTTAACAGCTTTAATCTAATGGAGGACAGTTAGGTAAGAACATCACTTTGCTTACATATGTAACCCAGGTTCCCAGAGGGAATGAGACGCTGTGTCAAAATGCTTTTGGAATGCTTCTGTGTGACCACGCTCTGAAACACGTGTGTAATCCGTCCGAGGGAATCCTGGGTGACGTCACCGGCGGGGATGATGTAGCAACCAGGAAGTATAAAAGCACATGGAGTGGAGACAGCAGCAGCTTCTGGATTGAGAAGGAAGCGCTCGCAGGGATGCAGGACGTATGGCTACGAGACGCAGCGTCTTTTAGCCCTTTTTATAAGGACCGTAGCAGACAAATAATTTGTCTGTCTTTCTCCTCAAGGCAGCTCTGTGGACTGTAAGGACCACCTATCGGCCCAATGACGGAATCCAACTGTGTGGGTGAAGGTATCTCACGTGTTCTGTCTTTCCTTGGCACTTTCATATAATTGGCCCTGTTGCTCATTTTAATCTGACTCCAATTTAGATTAATAGTGGCTTCAATTCAATACTGACCATAATTAGGTTCCTGATTATCTCATAATTTAATAAATATTATTCAAGATGCTACATATAATTTTGTGTTGAGACATTCCCCATTTTAACTCATGTTGAGGCTTCTCCAGCCAAGCATAAATTGAGGCTACTCCATTCTAACTCATGCTGAGGCTTCTCCAGTCTAACTTAAGTTGAGGTTTGTCCAGTCAAGCATAAATTGAGGCTACTCCAGCCTAACTTATGCTGAGGCTTCTCCAGTCTAACTTAAGTTGAGGTTTCTCCAGTCAAGCATAGGCTAAGGCATTCTCTCTGACACACAGCTGTAATCGTGTGGGAAGTTCTGGTTACAGAATGCTTCCTTGGCAATATAGGCACACCGCAATGGTGCGGGAAGTTCTGGTTACAAAAGGCTTCCCTGAGTCTTTTGCCTAGTCCCCTTATATACACAGATAAGACAAAGAGTCATAAAATCTACAGCCAATTTGGTCTCGTATGTTCTCCTGACCTGAAGGGGCAACCCACTGGGATAGTTCACACTACAAAGTTCAGGTCTCCTGGAAAGGACACACCCATGACAGGAGTGTAGATTATTTTTAAGTTTTAAGCCCTTAAAATGCTACATCCAACAATATTAGAAATTAAATCTTTTTACCAATCACACTATAACCTTTAAAATGATACCAAACATGGAAATGACAACTCAATGACATCACGCTGTATGTTGCACATATAAGTTCAGTAAGCTCTATTGATCTGAGCCCAAAGGGAGGGGGAAAGTAAGATGTGGAATTTAAGGTATACATGCCCCATGGGGAGAAGCAAGAAACAACGGCCTGGGACAAAACACCAAATGGTGCTTTATTGCTTTATGACACGTTTCTGCAAAGGAACCCAGTGCTTCTCTCTATACCAGCTGCCTTACAGGACGTACTGGATACACACAATTAAGCTTTTTCTGGTGAAGGGCCTAAAAGGGAGGAGGACAGAATGCCTGCAGAATAACTGGCCATGGAACAACAGCGGGCACCTTGGGGACATACCCCAGCCTAGGATACAGAAGAACTTTAGCAAGACAAGATCGGGCCTCAGAAAGGGCCTGAAGATCGCAGACTCTCCCCAAGGAAGAGATGGCAAGCAGAAATGCAGTCTTGAAAGAGATCAATTTTAATGAGACCTTTTCCAGGGGTTTAAAATGAACTTTTTAGAAAGGCCTCCAGAAACACAGCCTCAGCCTCTGGGTACTGCTGAGGAAACGCGTTACTAGCGGGTATCTCCCCAAAGCCTGCTCTCCAAAGGGGGAATGGTAAGAAGCAATAGCAACCACGTAAATTTAGAGTGGAGGGTAGAGTGGAGGGGGATAACCCTGTGGCAAACTGATCTTGTACAAACTCCAGCACTGGACCAACAGGGCAGTTAACTGGGTCTAACTGACACTCACCATGCCATGAGGTGAAAAGATGCCACTTAGCAGTGTACAATTTCCTCATGGAGGGAGCTCTGGACTGGAAAATGGTCTTCGCTACCTCAGTAGAGAGACCAGAAGCTATGAGTTGTGCCCCCTCAAAGGCCACACACTCAGCTTCCACAACTCCAGATGGGGGTCAAAGATGGTACCCCCTTCCTGGGAGAGGAGATCCCGCCGGACAGAAATTTCCCATGGAGAGTGTTCGAGTAGGGCTATCAGGTCCACAAACCATAGCTGGTCCAGCCAGTACACGGCTACTAATAGGAGATTAGTAGCCCATTTTGGCGAATTCTCTCCAGCACTCCTGGGAGCAGAGCAATTGGGGGGAAGGCAGACAGACGAAGCCTCGGCCATGTCTGTACCATGGCATCCAGCCCAAGTGAAGCTGGATGCGTGAGAGATAACCACAGGGGACATTGTGAGGTCTCTCGAGATGCAAACAAGTCTACCTTGGCTTGACCGAACTTCTTCCAGATCTGCTTCACCACCTCAGTTTGGAGCTTCCTTTACCTGGGCCTCAGCCCCTGCCTTGACAGGATGTCTGCTCTCTGATAG